>JASAND010018443.1:0-174424 GCA_030248195.1 Trissonchulus latispiculum
GACACGGACGGGGAAAGGGAACAAGTAACCCGACGGTCAAAAGCATCCTCAGGTACTGAGCAGACAGCGATTCCCACACAGAACAGATTCGCTCCGTTAGAAGTACAGGATTACGCGCCTATTAGACATGGCTGGGCGCTCGTGACCCAAGCGGTCGAACAGGCCCACGTGGTAGCTCAGTCTATCGGAGAGCAGATCCAACAATACTCCGTAAACGTAACGTCCGTGACGGATCAGGTCCGTCAATCTATGCAAGGGTTCGAACAACTCTTGGCCGAATTCGCACAAAAGGACTAAGAAAGCACACTGCAGCCGCAACAAAAGGGTGTGCTCCGTGAACCGGACCAACCCATCTGGTCCGAGGACCCCCCGCAGCCTAGGAAAGGCAGACGCGGAGTCCGACTAAATGATCCTAATGAGATCATAGTGTTGGATAGTACACCATTGGAAGAGGAACCAGTGCCTACCCAGCAGGAAGTTACTTCCGTTAATTTGGATGGCGCTACAGCACAACCAGAGGACGTTACAGTAGCACTACCAGAGATCGCTGCTACCCCTGGAAATCCATTAGGAAATGGTGCGGCCACCGTAAATCAGCAAGAAGCGACTTCTACTGATATCGGGACGAAGTACGGCACATGGGACCTAGATGAACAGCTCCGTGCCGCCATCCACCCAGTTCGACGAGCCGATTTTAACCTTGAAGTCGAAACCAGTGACAACGAGGAAGCTAGTGGGCAACCCACAGCCCAGAATAAACACTTAAACAGAGCGGTACTCTCTGTTTTGAACGGAACAGTGCCATTTTTTGTCTCGCAATGTACCCATATAGCACTGAAGAAAAGCCCGTATGTTATCGTGGAGGTCAAGGGCATTAAGACCCTAGCCCTGTTGGACACAGGTGCTAATATTTGCTTGATGTCCAAGGAATTCTTTGACCAACTTAATACCAATGGGCGTTTACATTTGGACGAAACAGGCTACAGAGGTAGCCACGGCAGCCGATGACCGGAGCCTAGCTATATTGGGTACAACCAAGATCTCGTTTAAGCTGCATGGAGTTTGGTACGAATATAACTTTAATGTTACAAATAGCCTGCAACAAGATTTTATTATCAGCTATGACTTCCAGGCGGACCATAATTGGGTGATTTTCCCCCACCAACACCTTCTGCTCTGTGACAAGAAGAAGGTACCCTTGCTGACCCCAGGTGACCTGCAGGCGTTAGCTAACCGTTTCAGTATAGCCGTGTCGTGTACGGTCTATTACTGTATGAGGGAGACATGCAAGTTACCCCCTCGATCTGAGGTTATGGTGCCGGTTCGTTGCTGGCTCGGCGGAGTAGCAAAACCTGCTATAAACCAGGCAGTCGTATTCGAACCATCAGACGAAGTCTTAGTAGACTATGAGGTCTACCCTGTGCCTTGAGCCCTGGAAGTGTCCTCCCAAGTTAATTACATCAAAGTCTATAACCCTCTGGACAGAACGACGCAGCTACCTAAGGGGTTACCCCTAGGACAGGCAGAACCAGTCACAACGGTGACCGAGCGACAAGGGTTCCGTTATGCTGCTGAATTGGGGGTGAACTTTGCACAGATTCACCCACATCTAGCTGGGTGGGCGACTCACCCAGCGGCTCGGGTACAGGAAAAAGAACTGCGACATGCTCTTACCGAGGATGAGAAACTAGAACCTTACCACCCAGGCGATACAGTTCCTATGGTCAATAGCGTCGGTAATGCTATACCAGTTCCGCGGTGGGTTGACCCCACTGTATGTGTAGCCCAGGACGATCAGGCATGGGGTTACGAGGAACCACCGGCATTAACGGATAAAGGCTTGCAGGCTTTTAATTACCTACATTATTTGGCTGACGAAATGACTTCGCAGCCTATGCCCTCACTAGAAGAACGTCAACAATTTATCGACGAGAATGTCGACTTTGATTCTATGATCCTAGATGAGGAAGGCAAAGCGAAATTACGGGATATACTGGTTGAATTCTATGACGTGGTCTCCCGACCGGGTAACCCGGGTCGGACCAAAGTAGACCAGCATGTCATCGACACAGGTAAAGAGGGTCCTGTGAAAGGACGATCTTACCGGTATAATCCCAAGGACAAGGCCGAGATTGAAAAGCATATCCGTGCAATACTGGACGAGGGGGTCTGCTCACCCTCTACCAGTCCCTGGTCCTCACCCTGTATCTTAGGGCCTTTTCATAAAATCGTATTCATAAAATACCAACGGATTAAACTTTAATCCGGGACGTATTCATAAAATCGCGACGGATTAAAAACTTGGCGGATTAAACTTTAATCCGCGGCCTTTTCATAAAATGATTAAGTTTAATCCGTTTAATCCGTCACTTAAAAACAGTTCAAAAGCACAATAGTTTAATCCTTGTTATTTGCGGGGATTGATCGGATTAAACATCAAATATAGTGCCGATTCCATTTGGAGACACAACTTTAAACCTTTATTGCTCATTCATTATTTGGAGTTAGGCAATTATTTTTACATCAAAATGTAGCTTAACATTTTGACTTTTTTATGCCTACAATGAAACTTATTTTATTTTCTTGGAATTTTCTTAATTCATTATAAAACAACTGCAACTTTCAAATTTTTTACAGACTGACGTAACTTTTTGGTGGGACATTGGGTTTATTACTCTTAGGTATAAAGAAATCATTCTTCGTTCTGTAAAATCAGATATTAACATGCTTGCGCAACCCGAATATATACTAGCTGTCTACTTTTCTTATCTTTCTCACGCAACAACTTTGGCTAGAAAGCTGCAAAATAAAAACAGCAGCTACTAAAGGACTAAGCAGGTAAAGCAAGTAACACGTCAATTAACATTAATTATTACGTTCAAGCTTAAGTACAGCAAGTCTCTGTTAAAGTTTAGCTAAACTAATTTTATACCACTTCTGTGGTTAGTATTTGCTCTTCGTTTGATTTCTCAACCTAACTGGGTGAGCCTGACTGACTCCCGTCAACGTAATAATTATTAATAGAATTATCTTGTTTAAGTTTAATTAATGCTAATGTTTAATTAGATTAGTAATTACTCTAAGTAATTAATGAAAGTTAATTAATTAGGATGTTAAATAGTCTAAATAATGTTTTAAGCAAAAAGGTAGCTCGGCTTGCTCTTTCACTGGTTTCAGGTACTTTGTTTCAACCCCCTCTAAATTGTTCTGCATTTTTATGTTAAAAGATTTTTAGTTTCCCCTTCGCAAATCGCGAAAGGGGACCTCCTCAATACCCGTGTAGTTAGAAAAGTGAATATAGTGATCTTCGTACTAGAGACTGCTTCAGACTCGCGATCTATTATCAGTCCATTCGAAATTTTCGTAGGTTTCAGGTTCTAATCAAAGTTAGAGTTCTCTATTAAAGCTTGCTCAGGGATTAATCTGTGTAGCAAGCAGCTGGTTACATTTATGTTATCATATTGGTCTATTAGCAGAGCTTAGGTTTAAATAACTAGGTACTACCCTTAGGAACTTCATAATAGGCTGTCTTTTAACTGAGTGCTCGTTGATTAATCGATTGTTTGTTTTTTGTATTCAGTTGTAGCCATACATGAACGTGATGTTAAGTATGACTGACCCTTGTGAAAGCAAATTTGGATACCCTTTTTGGAAGCAATTTTTCTAAAGCGTACTATTTATTGAAAGCTTTTAGCGATTTTTGCAATTTTAACGTACAGCATTTTTTCAAAAACAAGATTTTTCGGACGTTTTTTAGAAGAAAGTGATTTAAGCAAAAAGCTCGGGCAAAGCCGGAAAGTGTTTGAAAATTTTAGTCGTAAAATCTATTTTTGGGCAATTTTCTTACCCCTTGTTGGAACAATTTAGGGACCACTTGTGAGCGACTTCGCCGAGTGGCGGTTTCCACCATTTACCTCCCTTTTCCACCTGTGGTCAACCTGAATTCAGCATCTAGTAGTTGTCTATTATAAGCTGTATTGTTTTAAGTAAGTCGTTGATAATTGTTGCAACCTAAATACTTGCATAACCTTCGGTCTGTTTTGAATCTCTTCATCTGCACAGCTTTTGTACATTAAACCCTAAAATTTGTAGTTTCAGTGATTCATTCTGCTAGGATCTCAAAGTTTAGCTTAGTTTCGATTGGGGCCTTAGTTAGTACTGTTATATCTTGCTGGCAGCGTGATTTGTATCTGTTTCGTCAAATTGTGAACTCGAGTGGGAGAGTTGTGGTTCAGAGCAAACTGCTAAACGTTTTGAGCAAGATGCACTCTAGCTTCTTAGTAAAGAAACTCTTAGTCGCGAACATGCGATTCTGGTGTATGGTTGTTTGCGTTCTTGAAACGTAGACCAGATAATTCAGGGAACTTACGGCGTAATTCCAGACACTGAGAAATTTGTGCGCAAATATTTTCCCTGTGAGTGTAACAGTTGTACTGACTGTGTAGTGTTGGGCATCTGCTTGATTCCAGAAGGTGGTGACCTGTGGGCTTCTGCAGAACTCGATAGTTGCTCGCTGAACGTGAGCTGGCCTTGAGCGGAAGTGGAGCTTAGCTTTGGATGATTTGAACTCACGGCCTAAAGCGGACAAATCTGGTTGGGATTGGGTAGAACAAAACAAGGCTGCTTAGTATGAAGGATGTAAGAGGTGACTCAGGGCCTTTTCATAAATTGGATTAAACGGATTAACTAAAACTTTAATCATTTTATGAATACGCTCACGGATTAAACGGATTAAGGTTTAATCCGTGACTTAAGCGGACTAGTTTAATCCGTCGATCAAAAACGTATTCATAAAATACCGACGGATTAAACTTTAATCCGTGACGTATTCATAAAATCGTGGCTGATTAAAATCTTGGCGGATTAAACTTTAATCCGCAGCCTTTTCATAAAATGATTAAGTTTAATCCGTTTAATCCGTCACTTAAAAACAGTTCAAAAGCACTCGGGTTTAATCCTTGTTATTTGCGGGGATTAAACGATTAAACATCTGACTAAATAAACATTAGCACCGCTTGCGTTTGACACATCGACTTTAAACCTTCACTGCTCATTCATTACTTGACTGGAGTTCAGCAATCATCGTTATATCAAAATATAGCTTAACATTTTGCCTTTTTAATGGCTACGATTAAACATATTTTGGTTGTCTATAATTTTCTTTGCTAATTATGGAACGAGTGCAACTTTTCAAATTTTTGCCGACTGAAGTAATGTTTTTGTGGGACATCAGTTTCATCACTCGATACTTCTGTCAAATGGGGATCATTCTTAGTTTATAACGAAATCGCTCTTCGTCCTGAAAAATCAGATATTAAAATGTTTGTGTAACCCGAATACTAACTGTCTACCTTTCTCGTCTTTCTTACGCATGAATTTTAGCTAGAAAGCAGCAAAACAAAGCTGCAGCTAGCAAAAAGTACTCGTAGGAGGTTGTTTCCTCCTGTGCTGTGTTTTTAAATGGCGTAAACTTGTTGCCCAATATTCAGAGTTGGAAAGAGATTAGTTTGAGGCTTATATGTTATTCCACTACCATCTCAAACTACAAACTAGTTTACTTTTCTGGCTAACTACATTCTTTTTCAAAATTACTGCCGCATCTTACGGACAATTTTGGTTTATTTATGCTCAATCGATACACGGTCTAATTGCACATTTTGTCAATGCCTATAAGCTGCAGTTCGTTGCTTTAAGCTAAGAAAGCGATTTGGCCAAAAATCAGTTTTGGCAAAACAGCCATTATTTTGTTTTGAACATAGGCTTGTCGCCAACTACCACCCATGGATTCGCATGATGTTTGACAATATGAAAACGCACACTATTGCGAAGGTTCATTTTGGTTTGAGCTGAAACGTCTCCAGTTTGAGAGAAACCTCAATGCGTATTTGCGAAATGTCGTGCCACGGGACATTTAACAGATTTTCTGTGGAATTAAGACCTGCTGAGTCAAATCCTAAAGATAGTCTCCGGCTCACATGTCCTTCACAATAAGGGCGCAAAAAGAAATTTTGGTCGTTTCTACAGTTTTGAGAAATCCATGTTGGTGGCCTCTATTCAGCCGGTATGTCAAAAATTTTTGCTAGTTTTTTGCTTATTTTTGCTAGTTTCGTAACCTCCAACTATCCATTTTTGAAAATCGATTTCTCAAAACTGTGGAATTAACCTAGATTTCCGTTTATGCCTTGATATATGAACGACACGGGTCAAGAGTGATTTTTATTTAATCCTCAACAGAATCTTTATGCTACAAAAAATCCGCCAAATAAGCGGCAACACAAAATTTGGCAACTTCGAATTGAGGTCACTCGCAACTGACGATATTTTGGCCCTGCCCAAAAATGACCCTCCGCAATAGTGCGAATACATCCTGCCAAAAATCACGCGAATCCGTTTGGTAGTTTTTGAGAAATCGATGTTCAAAACAAAATAATCGCAGTTTGCCAAAATGGTTTTTCGCTCAAATCTCTAGATTAAAACATCGAACTCCAGCTATAGGTACCTATTGATAAAATATACAATTAGATGCGTATATATCGGTTGAGCAAAAATTTATAACATAGTTGTCTGTAAGATGGGCAGTAAATTTTAGAAAAACTGATACTGAAAAAACTGAAAAAACCTCGAAGATAATCATTTTTTGAAGAATTGGAGCTTGTAAGGTGAAATTTGAAACCTAGCAAGTGTGAGGTGATTAATGCAGTAAATTGATGCTGGTTCGTTGGTAGACAATTCTCTATGCTAGCCAATAGCCAGACATTCGTTCTGTATTTATAGGAGGTTCTCAACCTTGAGGCTTGAAGCGTCATGCAAGCTTAGACTGTTCTGTTCTGAGGCAATACACAATATAATTGTCCAAAGTTTTATGACTCTTAAAGGTTTAACTTAAAATGTGAAAATTGAAACAATGGCGTTTTTAGACAAAATTTGCAGGATTAAAACCTAGAGAAAGATCACAGCCGAAAGAAAGTTTCTATTACTAGAGAGTGCACGCAGCGCTAGAAGCCATTTTTGTATATTTATGTACTGACAATGCAACGAAAACTTTTAGAAACAAGATTTTTAACGTAAATTTTACACTTTCCAATAATAACAATATGTCGGAGTCACCGCTGAATGGTTAAACAAAATATATATAGAAATTAAGAAATTCCATGGGGTTGTTTTGAGAAGTTCCGTGGGTACTGCAAAATGTGAACGGATGTGTGAAATTCAGCAAAATTGGAGATGGCCAAGAATCAGCCAAAAGCAACCCCACTCTTCTTATGCGTGCTTTTAGGGGATTAGATTAAAATGTTGTTTTCTGTAAAATTAATCTATATAACATTGTGCTAATAATCTCATTGATAGCTCTGTATTGTTACTAGTCTAGTGAGCAGTTAATTCTCAAGCGAGCACATCAAAACAGTAAACCTGAAAATCATCATTGTAAAAATGTTACAAAGTTTAATGAGTTTAGTTTAGTTTAGTTTATTATTGTTGCTGTTAGCTATATATAGACTGAAGTAAGACGTTGGCACTCAGTAACTGAAAAAATATATGCTTAAAACTTGCAATTGTAAAATCAGTCAGCGAAATTAATAATGAAATATGGATACTCTTTGAAATATGTTAGCTTCATCATAAAATCAGGATTAAACTGGCGGATTAAATGGATTAACTTAAACGGATTAACTTAAACGGATTAAAAGTGTATTCATAAAATACGGATTAAACTACTTAAACGACTTAATTTAATCTGTTTAAGTTAATCCGTTTAAGTCGTGGCTCAGTTTAATCCGTTTAAGTAGTTTAATCCGTGATTTTATGAATACGCATGTTTAATCTATTTAATCTGTTTAAGTTAATCCGTTTAAGTTAATCCATTTAATCATTTTATGAAAAGGCCCTTAGTTGGCAAGAAGGACGGCACGACGCGTCTAGTAATCAATTACCGACGACTGAATAAAATAACGAAAAAGGACAGTTATCCTTTGCCCAAGATTGACGAGATCCTGGATCAACTCCAGGGCGATATATTTTCGACTATTGACTTAGCAGCGGGATACTGGCAAGTCGAGGTCTATCCAGAACATCGTGAACAGACAGCCTTTGTGTCACACATGGGCCTTTTCCATATGAACGTCATGCCGTTCGGGTTGTGCAACGCAGCCGCAACGTTCCAACGGCTAATGGAAAAAGTCTTGACGGACCTACCAGTGTACATAGATGACGTTTTGATTCCATCTACAGATCAGGATTCCCATTTAAAAATGCTCAGGTCGACCCTGATGCGTTTACGGGAAAATGGGTTACGTATCAAGCTTAAGAAGTGCTGCTTTGCCCGGGAAGCGGTGCCTTTTCTGGGCCACTACATAGGCCGTCACGGCATTAGTGTTGACCCAGATAAGGTGAAGGCAGTGGCCCAGCTTAGCCCACCTAAAGACGTCAAAGGCATTCGGTCTTTTCTGGGAATGTGTGGCTACTATAGGCGGTTCGTATCGAACTATGCTAAAGTAGCATATCCATTGACGTACCTGCTGAAGAAAGGGGTACCCTTTGTCTGGTCCGATGCCTGTCAACAAGCCTTTGAGGAACTCAAACGGCATTTGACTCAAGCACCAGTCCTGGCTTTTCCTGATTTTGACAAAACATTTTATGTGTCAACCGATGCTAGTAAGCGGGGCTTTGGGGCTATTTTGGAGCAACAGTTCTCTGTCCCTCGGAGCCTAGACAAACCGAATGGACCGCGAGTGTTACGCGAGCGGCCGGTGGCGTATGCTAGTAGAACATTAACCCAAGGCGAGAAAGGCTATTCCGCAACGGAAATGGAAGCCTTTGCAGCGTTATCGGGTTGTCAGAAGTTTCGGCATTACTTGTCCGTTAAGCAGTTTGTCCTGCGTACTGACCGTCAAGCAGTAAGGGACTTACTGAATAATATAAAAGCCTTGGGACAAGGCAAACTGGCCAGGTTTGCGACAAGTATGCTCGAATTTGACTTCATCGTAGAATATCGACCAGGCCGAGAGAATGCTGGACCGGATTGTCTATCTAGATTAGACCCGATTGACGAACCCGAGGACAGTGAACAGGAAGCTACAGCGGTCATGTACCCTCCAGAGGTGTACGCGTTGACGGTGGCCTTCCCGGCCCCACCGACCCTGCTTACTTGGAAACGCGAACTCGAGACGAAGAGGAATTCGCGATTTTGTTGGACTTTCTGGAACAAAAGCGGTTACCGGCTAACCGACAGGAAGCTCAAGAGGTTAGAAAGTTACGTTCTACCTTTTATATACGAAATGGGGTGCTTTATCGTTGGCACTTGAACAAGCACGCAGAAAGGAGAGGGTTACCCTTCCCTACGGTAGTTGTCCCGAAAGTCCAACGAGAACAATTGCTGAAGGAAGTGCATTCTGACTTTACAACAGGAGGGCACCGTGCCCAACAGAATGCCATGGCCAGTCTAGAAACCAGGTACTGGTGGCGACGAATGTCGCAGGACCTCGAGGACTATATTGCTAACTGCAAATCCTGCGCCAAGTTTAGTCAAGGTCCTCGCCGACATCAAGCTACCATGCAAAATACGGTGGTGGTACGGCGACCACTGGACGTGGTCGCTATGGACGTTATGCATTTCACGCAGAAAGAGACAAATCGAGGCAACACCTACGTCCTGTGTATAGTCGATTACCTCACGCGTTACGCGGAGGCGTTCGCCATGCCTAACGGAGAGCCGAAACCACGGCATACTGGTACTTTAATGGCTTCGTAGCTCGGTGGGGTGTCCCCGCGCGAATTCTAACAGATCAAGGTCCTAATTTTATGTCCGTCTTTATGAAGGCGTTGGTGGACGCGAGTGGTTCGGAGCTACTCCGAACTACTGCATACCACCCGCAAACGAACGGCGTGGTGGAACGATTTAACCGCACGCTGCGAAGCCTGGTTGCCCAGTACGTGAATTGCTTCCATTCCAATTGGGACGACTACCTGCCATGGGGTTTATCCATCTATAGAGCAACAATTCATAGTGCTACGAAGGAAACACCCTATTTCTTGATGACTGGTAGAGACTACCGGTATCCGTTAGATAACTTCTTCCAGCTTCCTGGTGAAGAAGGTACCACACGGAATTACAGCGACGCACGAAGCCAGTTACTGGCTCGGCTTAATGAAGCCTGGCGGATCGCTCACGAGGCTTTACAGGAAGCAGCTTTGGTTAACAAGGAACGGTATGATACCAAGGCTACACCTGTCGACTATAAACCAGGTACCCTGGTTATGCTTAACATAGAGCAAAAGAATGTTCCGGCAGGCTTGAGCAGGAAGTTGCGGCCTAAATATGAAGGACCTTACCGTATCTTGGACAAGATTTCGGTAACGAATTATCGTATAGCTAGAACCAACGGACTGAGTGACCCAGTCGTTGTCAATATCAATAGACTGAAACTGTTTGTTGATGCTCCAGTGAAGTTGCCTGTAGTAACGTTGTAGGTTACTTACAATGTTTGGCCTGAGCATAGAGTCTAGCTAAACCTTGTGTGACACAGGAGCTCCTGTTTTCTGTGGACCAATTTGGGTTTTAAGTCGTCGGCCGACGCACTAGTAGCTAGGGTTTTAACCTAACACTTGGTGGTAGCATAGTATGTGTTGCATTACACCCCTAGGGGTGGGGTAAAATTTCTTTCAGGACCTCCTTTAGATTTATTGGTTCTTTGTAAACTGGGGTTTTCATTTAATCTTACAACTTCCTTTCCTTAACCTGTGGCTATTAAAATTTAGTCATGGGTTTAATTCATTCCTTTATCTCATATTTTAATTTTCTTTAAACCCTAAATTATAGGGTTTTCACAATTCATTAAATTTATCTAGGGGGGGGGTTCTCTTTTATTTCCTACGATTCCTTAGTTTCGTGTCGAATTATTCAAGGAGGTCCTGCCCTGTTTTCTATTCCTATTATGTACGCCTATATATATATATATCCATATAAGCGTATATACCGGTATGTGTATTTCTAATCCTTATGTGTGTAGTTTATTTGACTTATCCCCTTACGTAGGCTAATAGTAGGTAGTTCACCCTCTCTGTATGTGTAGTTTCTTTCACTTTTCCTTCCTTTCACATCTGTCATGCTTTCACCTTCTGTTAGATTTTTCATATTTTTCGAGGCTTAGTTTAGATTCTTTGTGTCGGTTGAGCGATGCATTAAGTCCTGGGTAACCCACGACTTTGCATGTAATATCATTGGGGCAAAAAGCATGGAATTTTGTCGGTTTTGGTTTTGGGATAAATACGCATTAAGGGTACCTTATTGCGTGTTTCGGACGAACATCTAGGTGAAGTCACTTCTACTAGTTCTTAGGCCGGCCTCCTTTTTACAACACATGTTGCTGTTTTTCTGATTTCAGGATTAATTCTATATGCGATTTGATTTGCTACGTTGATCTTGAATTTATTCTATACTGCGAATTTTTGCAAATATCTGGGTTCATTACGATCACCAGATACATCATTACTGATTCATTTGCTACAACTTGCCTTGCTCAAGCGTGTTGTCTAGTTTATGGGCAACCAATTCTCCTTTCTGGTCCAAGAAGACTTTCCTGAGAGACCTAGCCCTTGTCCCCCTCGCAACCCCGGTAATTTGAACGACCTTAACGAATATCCGGCACCTGACCCACATTTTTGGGATCAGGTGAGGCCAATGAGCGACCCAACAGAATCAGGCCCTCCTCCTGACGAGGAGGCCCAACAGCAACCACAAGATGGCACCCAACCCGCAGTGACTGCTGGGTCTGGTGAAGCTCCACAGTCGTCGAGCTTTGATGTGACGGGTATCTTGGCGGTTCCCTCAGTCAGAACCTCAGACCTACCAGTGACTGGTATGGCAGTAGGGGCACAGGAACAGCTTACCCCGCCTGGTGACCAGACCCAGGCTAAAGCAGATGTAGAGCAGGCTACGGCAGCGCTTCGACGGGCTAATACACCAGCCCTATCTAGTCCAGCTTCAGTCTTATCAGATCACGGAGAGAACCCTACTCTCTCTACTCCCCCCCACCGCCCCCAGTCGCCAGCGACGTACAACCACCTGCTAGTCAGTCGTCATTACCACCAGCGAGATCGATCAGGATCTGCTATTGGCCGCTATTGCGAGTCCAACGCCGTTGCTCCGGACAGTGACTGTACCGAGCAGGCGTAATCTCTTCGGTCAGGACGTGGCTCCTGCCGTATGGTCAGAAGCTCCAGAACCCGTTGCGGGTGTGGAGCGTACGGATATGTCGGAGAGGACCGGGACATCCCTTCCAACAGAGAGCGACGCTCGTGAAAGCGCAGGAGCAGATCATGGCCCCACAGTAGACGACGACAAGGAGGAAGGAGAGCTCAGGTCGGAGGAGGACCTATCGGCGCAGGATGCTGTCCTGGATCCTAACGACCTCCAAATCGTAGACGAGGTTAATGAGGACGACAATGGCCAAGGCCAACAATCCTTGGATACGACAGAGGGTGCCGGTCAGGTCGCCCAACCGGGGGTGGAGACCACCTCCGCGCAGGCGCAGCCTGAGGGACCAGCCCCTCCCCGACTACGACTTTTGACTACAGAATCGGGGGCAGCTGGACCCTTTTCTCATGGAGGACTACAAACGGCTTGACGCTAGTTTGCAAACTTATACTCGGTTACTAGAACGACACCGCCAGTTCCGCGTGGATGCATTAGGGGAGGAATACGAATCAGCTACCATAGTCTTGGGCAACCATCTGACCGAGCCGCTACGAGGGTTACCCTCGGCGCCACCAGCGTTTGCAAATATCCAACAGACGGATCAAGGCACACCCGTGGTGGTTATAGATTCTTTTGCCCGTTTTCTATGGGCCCTTCCCGATTTGCTTATGCTATTGGGCGATTCGAATTTGGTGGCGTTCTACGTCGAGGGTGGAAGTGGCTCCCAGTTTGGTGCGCGGCAGGATGCCACGATTACCACTCTACAGTTTATGGGTCCGGTGCGGGACGCACCTGGCCTGCGACGCCCAACCATTTTAGTCATCATGGTTGGCTATATTTTAGCCCAACTGAAAGACTTCTATCCATTCTTGAAATTGTTAGAGCTGCTATTCGATCCTTGTTTACAGGCCTTTTGGGGTACAGTGGATGTACCGGCGGATGCGTTACGCATCGCCCGAACCTGGGGCATTCCAGGATTAGAACACCGGCTTGTCGAGACCCAGGAATACTGGCGCCTTGCTTGGGATCTGCGCCGCTCGAGTCGGCAACATCAAGTGCAGATGAATACCCTCCGTCAGTTTATACCCGGGCGCCTTGCACCGGCAGCGGACGACCCAATTCGGAACCAACCGCTTTGGTCCTTTGACGAGCGTTTAGGCGGCCTGGTTAACCCAGCGAAGCCTATGAGAAACGTTATCTATCAGAGACTGATAGCGTTCGTGCGCGACTGGATGCGGTGGCGATTCCGACGCCTTTGCAGCCAATTGACTGGCGACGGGTGCAGCTGTCCCTGAACGGTCGACAGCATGCTATGGACCCGGCTAAGCCATGTGACCAGGGCGGCCAACAAGCGAACTTGGATCTCATGGAACAGACTAACGCCGCCGGCCCACAACGAGCACTGGAATATGCGCCTTCAGATGGAGAGGGATTTCCCGGCGAGAACGAGTCGCTCGAAGCGGTAGCCCTAGTGATGGCTGACCGGGACGGTCGGCATAAAGAGGTCCCTATAGTGACCCAGAAACCGCCAAAGCCACCGCAAGAGGGGCAACGAGAGAGGTTCGGCAAATACTCAGCAACTGCCGGAGTTCATTAAGTTGCCATCGGAGTCGTCGGGCACGACCGGGTTTTTATCAGGTTTTACTATCAGCAACCAAACGAATCAACTACAACTACGCCGCAGCGTGACGCTAAGGCATGAGCAGCAACTAACGCGCAGCGGTTTAGCGCAAAGCCTGTGGTATCCTGGTCTAAACCTCCAACCCTAGTGTTGCGTCCAGAGCCCCCTAGGCAGAATATGGACTCATCAGGGTCAAGAGTATTTTCCTCCGTTACCGCCATCTAAACCTGCAACGCGTAAGAAGGATCCGTCAGAAGGCAGAAAGGGCGCGACGCCCGCCGAATTCTATCAGACACAAGAACAACAGTCTACATCGGCACAGGCCAGGCAGCGGGATGAACGCGCACGACTAGGCCTGCCAGAGGAGGAGGAACTCCCCCTGTCAGAGGAAGAGCGTCGGCTCCGCATTTTGGTTGATTATTTTTCGCGCATATTACGGACCCACGACAGTTATTAAACATGGACCCAGAGGTTCTAGAACAGGCCCGCATTGCCTGCGGCCTAATTGCGGATCTATCGGGAGAGGCCGGTACGGCACCTCCGGGGCTTTTTCTAGTCACTACACCACCGGAACTTCGCCCCCCGCAACCATCGGATAATTCACAAGGGCCTATAGCGCTGCAGCCGCCCCCTGTGACAGTGGGGCCTGTAACGCCTCCGTTACTACCTAGGCCGACCGACGAGGAACTGCAAGCAGTTGGTTTGACACCAGCTGTCTACGAATCATTGCCACCGCAGTTATGGCCCATGTTCAATCCGTTTGCGCGTACCCTAGGAAATCTGGCCTCTGCGGGACGTATTGGGTCATCGCAACACACATTCGATCCCGCTGTCATGACCTATACAGTTCCAGAGCCAAACCCACAGTCTACAGGGCCACATGACCGGTTCCTTGTGCCACCATATGCGACAGTTATGAGCCTGCGACAAGCGAGTGAGGCCCGTCGGACTGGGTCTACGCAGGTCCGGCAGTTCATCGTGGTAACCATGATGGACCGGACGGCTGCCGATTTTGATCCTACAGCTTATCTGAATGCAATCCAGCAGGGACTGCCGGTGTATTGGCAGATACAGGAGGTCTTTTCACCAGATTTGCCCTGGTTTCGTCAGGTCATGCTATGGCGGGATGCTAGTGGCTTGGTCCAAATGCACCCATTGCATTTAATAGCGACGGTTAACCCGCTCGCACCTGGCGATGAATACTTCAGTCAAGTGACAATGACCTTGACATTGACAGCGGAAGTCAGGCAGGAAGCTGAGCTAGTTCGTGACGAACTAGATATGATGCAGCTATGACCAGGGCCAACCTTACAACAGAGAGGCCAGTTGTATCGAGGGTCGCGGGCGTCAGGTATGCCCATGCCTACTTCAGCGAATTTGACGACACCGACGTCGGCCCCAGCAGTACTGGCGCCCCAGATACCACCACATAGAGCGTTCCGACCTATTCCTTCGCAAGGTACTGTATATGCCACACCGGTGACTGTGACAGTCCCGAATGCTCCACCACGGTTTGGAAGGCCTCCAACCGTTCGCCAACAGAAAACGAGAGATAGTTCAGTGTCTTCGCGTGCCTCGGCTACAGCAGGTCCTCCACCTAAAAAGTGGGCGCCGGATAGCGAGGGCGCCGCGAGACTGGGAGATGACTATGGAGCAGCGGCCTCAGCAGATGCGGGATATAGCCGAAGAGATCGCTGAATCGCGAAGCTCAGAATATCACACCTGTCGGGACGACGGGACTCTCTGAAGCCACGTCCAGAGAGCGGAAACAACGAGAGTCACCTAAAGACGGAACCTCGACACAGTACCGAGAATGGCGGCCGTTACGACCTACCCAGCCGGCCCAACGCTCTCAACCTAGAGGGCGAGGACGCCCATATAGTGCTACGGCTTCTACCAGAACTCCCGTGTTTTCCCCTAGAACAATAATGTCTCAAGGACCACAGGTATCGACTACGCCGCGAGGGGCGTCTGCGAGTGGACCTCGTGGGACGTATCAGCGAAAACCGGCGACTGCCCCATCAGAGTATAGACGCCGAGACGATGATCAGGCGGGTTACCCGAGATCTCGTTCACGTAGTCGGCCACGACAAGCTCAGGTGCACCCTGAAGCGCCGCGGAGACGTCGGAAAACACGGCATTTACCTGCATTCGGTATTCCCACTACCGCGACGGAGGTGTGGAGGTCGCAGGAATAGAGGAATGCGAATAATTTTCCATCATTTCGAGAAATTCTACACGAACAGTATATTCTGGCGAAGCATGCACAATGGAGTCAGAGTAAGCTACAAGATCATGCGCAACCTTCATACCCTGCTTTTAACCCTCAACAACCTTTCCCCGACGAGGTGGCACAGCTCGGGATACAAGATCCAGCAGTGTACTGGCAGGATTTTCGCGGTCGGTGGTGCGGTGCGCAACTGCCTACGGCTATTGGGGCCGACCACCCCCACCCTATGTCGCTAGCGTTATGCAATGCGACGTTGGGTTGGTTCCCACAACATAGTCAGGAACCTATTTCTATGACAACGGAGATCATGACTCAAATTAAGCATATTATGGAACAGGACCATCCGGCTTTACGCCCGTATTTTCAAACCCACGTTGATGCCAACCCGAACGGTGCAGGCGTGATGGTCAGTTGGACGTTTAAATCTATTGACACCTCTATTGACATTGGAAGACCTGTAACCAGAACTTCCTTTGTTCTCGATTGCGTCTTCGGCAGCTTGGGGACACGCGGCTTTGTTAAAGCAATGCGTGCCAGAAATGACTCCGTACGAGCATTTCTTTACCAAGCCAAAGTCTCGCGCCTTTCGTGACGTTTGGTGCGCAGCAACACAGATCATTGACCGTACGCAGGCCATACGGAAGGCCTACTGGTAGTGGTACCAGCCTCCCGTGGATGAACTCCACGTGATCCCAGAACGGGAATTTTTGGTTCCTTATTTCGGACAGGATTGCCAGAATTCATATATGCACCCAGTCGAAGGGGGCGTAAGTGTACCACAGATCCCGGACATGACATTCCCGATGCCGGAATACGTCTACCAGTACCGCAAAACGGAATTTGCACACGACGAGGACACTCTAAATTTCATCACTAGCGACTTCAACCGACCGGGTCCGGCTCTTAAAGTTGCGGTACGCAACCGTCTAGAGGCAGAGCCGCAACGGATCTTTGTCGACAATTGGAAAGACGGGTACCAGGTTCGTACGTCTGCACTGGCAGACATTCTATCAGTCGGCCGCCTTGCGCAGTTATATGTTGCGGGCATCCCGCAGCATTGTTTGGTGAAGCTTCCGGCGAGACGTTTTGAGGCTTCAAACCGGCATTACCCAACGACGTCTTGATACGGCCGGCGAACAGTTCGACCCTTGGTTCCAAAGAACCAATTGGTTCAACGGGATGTCGATCCATGGGTTGTACTGGACGGAAATTATGCTCTGGTTTACCCAGGGCGGTCCACAGGACTTTTACGACGACTGGGAAGCGCGAACCCCGCTGTCCGTGGTGAATTACGATGCTTTTATGGGAGTCATCCGTAAACGGATTGACCACGCAGTTAAGAGATGGGAGCGAGGTGAGCTTGCCCCACCGTTCTTTGGGACGGATTACCCGCCTCCCCAAATGAGAGCTGCATTGTTACGACTGCAGACTAATAGAATGATCCCGCCAACGCCCATCGTGCCAATTCCACCCTGCCCATCGATCCTTCTAGCCACCTATGGTTTGAATTCTGAGCCCTCCGGCTCAGATTAAGGTAATACCGATGACCGGGTTACCTTCTGTACAGTTAATAGTCGTGACGATTATTTTCTAATCCCTTTTCATCACCATAACGGCGGAGGTTCATCATAACGGGGGAGGTATACCATAACGGCGGAGGTTCCTATCCCTCATCATCCCATCATATGACTTTCTCTACTGGACCTTCTATTACTGGATTGGACTTACCCTTATTTCGACTTACATTTTTCCATATGATGATTCTATTTCCCAGCTGTGACTTACTCTATTTGTGCCTATATTGCCTTATTTTGGACTTAATTTCTACGCTCAAATCATGAAGAACTCCTTATTTTGGACTAACAACTTGCTCAACTATTGCCTTCCTGAATGTGACTACTCGATCGTGACTCTAATTGCTCAATTATGACTTGTCCAAAGATTTTGTCATTCCTACGATAGTGACGTTTACTGTATATATCCTTCCCTAAAGAAGACGATTCCCGATTTTTGTGTCTGAACTAGTTATATACATGTATGCTTTAATACGTGTGTTTTCTTGTCATATTTTATTACTCGTGGTGTTGCTAATGTTTAAAACTTAACCTTTTTCCGAGTATTCTTTTAAAAATTTAGACGTTTTCCTAATTATATACTACCATTTTAGCCTTTTCTTGAGCATTATTTTAAAAATTTAACTTAAATTGTATGTACCTTGCAGTGATTTTTGACTGTGGTTCTTGCATAATCCTTGTCATATTGTGTCGTGTTATTTAGCTTTATACGTTTTATGTGTATTTTTATAATTTATCAAAGTTCCTTACCAAAAATTTTACTAAAATATGGTTTCTTCTTTTCTTGAAGTTCCCTTTCTTATCTTTGCAGTTTTACTAACGGGTTCGATTCGTTTTGCGGGTTTTGTATTTTGCTACTCCCTGTTACCTGACGTAACGTCAGAGGACGTGTGACGTACCAGTTAGGTCCTGTTGTCTTCCCTATCTGCCGCCACTTTTTACCAAAAATTATTTTATTTCATTTAGTAGTCCCAACTGTTCCTGCCCTATTGTACCCAATGTTTGGTTTTTACAGTCAAAATTTTATTTAATGTCAGTTTTGTGTCCCTCTCCAGTGCGCCAAAGTAGCTCCCGATTTATATGTCCCTTCTATCTTAGGGCCTGCAGCGCAGTTGGGAGGATCTTCTACAAAATTTCTTATTTTTACAGGAGCTTTACTTATATTTTAACCGGTGTTTCGCGTCTAAGTTAACTTCAAGATTCCATTTAACCCCCCCTAATTTAATTTTATTTAATATCATAGTGCCATGAGGGTACTTGGGGACTTCTTTGTACCCTTTTGGTTGTTTTTATACATGCTTAAGCATGTTTTGGACTACTTTGTAGTCCTCCTTTTAATTTAAATTACTTATATTTTACTTGAAGACTCCACAAACTTACTCCTAACCTTACGCGAAACACTGAGATTTACTTACTTAATCTTAAATTCTACTAAATTAACCTATTCTAATAACCTTTTTGGTTCTTAAAGTTTGTGGAAGATCCGCAGGGAAGTGAGGTAGTCGAGCGAGCCTAGGCCCACCCTCCCACCCAGCCGAAATTTGCGCTCAGTGAGCTGTGCGAGAGGTTACCTCCGTACCTTAGCCTGAAGATGCTCTCATGAAGCTGACATTCTGGTTCTTTCCCTCTTTTTATAATCGGTGTTCTTTTCATGGGTATTTGCACCTCGCCGTGACGGCTGGAGGACAGTATTTTCCCAATTGCGCACCGTCCCATGGCAAAATAATGGCAGTTTCCAAGCGCATTTTTCTAGCTGGTCGTCACTAGTCCGCTGACGCCAAGTCAGCCCTAACTATGTTCACTTATTTAGTCATGTTTAGCTAGTTTTCTTGTTTTTATATCATCTTATAATTTGCCATGTATTATAACTTGTGTTTCTGCGTACGTACGTTATGAAACCCATTTACCAAAAATTCGCCAAAAATTTTCTGAGTTTAAATTTTCGTCTACTTTTTGGTTATGTTGGCCCTCGCAGGAGCTCGGGCGGTAAGCCCTGGGGAGATGTACTGAGGCGGCGTGACGTCGGTCCTCTAAAAATATTATTTCGTGTGATAGAATTTAATGTAGAAATGTTATTTTAGAAAGAATTTATAATGTCTGAAATTTATGTTGAAATTGTGTGTGAAATTTATTGGAAAGTCTTTTAGTTGGAATTTTTATCGTGTTTGTGAGTAAATTACGTATATGTGTATCAGCCAGCCTAGTCAATAGGTGGCGCTGCATACTTGTCTGTTTTCGCTAAGAGTCTCTCCCAGCATCTCGTCTTTCAAGGGGGTCTCAAAATTAGCCAATCAAATTCTGCCACGGCCCCGTCAAACTGGATCTGTCTGCTTATTTTTGTCTGCATTCATTCTGTTGTTTTTCTTTCACTGTGACCGGTCGTGTATATTCTCGCTCTCTGCCCTGCATCCGTATTTGCTGTGCTTTTTATTACTCGCCTAAACTGTCTAAAGTGGGTACCACTTTAGACTTTTGTCGCTCCAGGGTGACTCTGTAGAGCTAGACTTTCATTATTTATTCACTTTTTATTAGTTTCTAAAGTTTCTATTCCTTCTTAATTTTCTTTGAAGCTTCCAAAAATTCTTCTGATAGTTTAGGCTTAAATTTATTGGGTTAGTTTTCGGCGTGACCTTTGTCTATTAGTTACTTTTTGTACTTTATATTCTATTGTCTTGTGAAAGTTTTTGTAGTAATTTAGTTAGGCCCTTCTCTACTCTGTATTTGTATGTTTACGCAAATTCTGTACGCAATTTTCGGGGTTCGCCCCTTTGTCAACCATATATTTTAAAGTAAATGTGGTCTCATTTTTTGGGCCATTTTAGGGTGTCATTTTAGTTTAGGTTTTTGTATCAGATTTGTATAGTCGGTAAGTAGGGTTTTTTCTAAGGTTATTTGGGTAGGTAGATAGACTTTTTAAGTATGTATATTTCAGCAAATTTGGGGTAGGCCATTTATTATTTAAGTCTTTGCTCTTCATCGGCGGTTACTCCATTCGGTAGGATTCACTTAGGTCTTTTTGGCGAGGTTAGTTAGGTCGACTGGAACTACATCTCCTCCAGGTTCGACGTTCTCCTTGTGCACAGTTCCCACTCGTAAAGTTTGGTTGGTCAGTACACTTCCAACTTTACAAGAGCACATAATGATAAGAGTGAGACAACAGATAGTCTCACTGTCATCAGGGCAAAAACTATGCTATTCGCGCGGACCCCCCACCACAAATTCGTCCCTTAAAAGTTGGATAGGGATAGGCTTGGGCTTCGGCTTTAATCAAGGTTTTTGCGAGTAAGACACCAATTTGACGTATAATCTAGCAACCTACTAAGCATAATATTTATCATGAGATAAGAAATTTCGAAGATATAGGAATTTAGAAGTTCAGGAAAAAAATAAAAATGCTTTTAAAAATTAAAATTACATAACCATTGCTGGCTAAAGGTATCTGAAACAGCGTTTTTTTCCAAATCAGATTTCATCAAATTTTCGTCATTTGAATTTTCTGAAAGTCATTTTTATTTGACAAACGTCAAAAATAAATTTTTGCAAAATTACAGTTTGTTTTGATTTTAGGCTATATTCGTAATTTTGGTTGAATTTTTACCTTGTTGGCGTGTGTTACTTTATATTTCACATTGTATATATACGTATTATATCTTACATATACTTACATATATACATTATTTTATGCGTGTATCATGACTTTGAGCATTGACTATGATGAGAATTACACGATACAATGCGGGAGGTCTGGGGGGCGGAGTCCCCCAGAAGTTAAAGGAATTTTTTGCTTTTTACATGAAATCGTCCTTCAAATCTTTAATTCGTAGCATTTTGCAGAAACAAGAAAATTTAGAAAAATTTACACTTTTGAGAGAAAAATAAGGTTTTTTGCTAAAATCGCAGGATATTTTAAGCTTTTTCTATCCAAAAATTGGTAAAAACATTGGAAATATACGTATACGAATACACACACACACACACACACACACACACACACACACACACACACACACACACACACACACACACACACACACACACACACACACACACACACACACACACACACACACACACACACACACACACACACACACACACACACACACACACACACACACACACACACACACACACACACACACACACACACACACACACACACACACACACACACACACACACACACACACACACACACACACACACACACACACACACACACACACACACACACACACACACACACACACACACACACACACACACACACACACACACACACACACACACACACACACACACACACACACACACACACACACACACACACACACACACACACACACACACACACACACACACACACACACACACACACACACACACGCACACACACACACACACACACACACGCACGCACACACACAGACACACCACATTGTGTGGATCCCGCTGAAGAAAGAGTGTTAGTTTTTGTCGCATGAAGACAACTAACTGACTTGAGTGAACTCATTATGTACAAACACATTTTGAGCTTCTACTTGATATCTACATTTTGGGGGCTGTCCCTATTATCCTGTTCCTGTGTGGGATCGACTATTGGTTTGGAGAGTATTGTTGTTTCCTCTGACATCAAAGGTGTACTGTAAGGGAAGCAGGCATAGAAAAGATTGATAAGCCTGATATGGGAGTTCAGCTGATGAGTACTGTCAAACTGTTTTTGTTACGCTACTATCCAACAATGCAATGCCAATAAGCAAGGTAGTACACATTAATATTAAGTCCACATTAAAATAAGTACAAAAATTCAACAGTTTCCCCTTCAACTGAATTAATTGCTGATAGGATGCTGGGTTCTTCAGGAGTAGTTCTACTTTATGAACTGCCAGATCAAGTGGCAATCTTAGCTTGCCGCTCATGATGGCGTTTAACTGTTTCATATTTTTTGAGTAGCTATCATTTTCCAGCAAATCCACCAAAGCTTCTATCAAAAGGGCAGAGGTGAATTGTTGTGAATGAACCAGTCTGCCAGCGTTTGCCTGACTACAGGTCAAGATTCCATGATGAAATTGGTCGCCAAAAATCGGGAAACTTAACACGGGCACTTTAGAACAAATGCTTTCGTATGTGCTTTTTATACCAGAATGGGACATGAAAACCTTTGTCTTAGGGTGAGACAAAATAGCCGTCTGGGGGATCCATTTTAAGAAGAGTATATTTTCCTGTGGTGGGAGCTCGGGTCCACCGTATTGCCAGATAAATCTGTAGTCTGGCAGCTGGCTAAAAGCATTATAAATTGCATCTACCGCTTCTTTTGGCGCAGATTTAAAGTTGATGTTGTGGCCAAAGGCAGCTAAAATGGTTCCCTTCGATGTTGTATTTTCAACAAAATCCCACAAATGTTGCGGTATGAATTGGTCCTTAACACCAGGACATTTTTCTTCGCTAAGAGCCATAGTTGTCTGACTAGTTGGAGAGGGTTCACCAAGACTCTGCCACTCATAGTGAAAGTACAGTAAAGCCTGGTTAGCCATGTGACCTACAGTTTGGTTCAAGCAAGCAAGGGAATGTAATGTATCGTCTATTCGAAATTTGATTATGTATTGTACAACTATGTCACTTAGGTATTCGACAACTTGATTCAGTCTGTGAGTGAAATCGTGTATGTTATATTTTGCGTTCTGCAACGGGAGTTGTAGGATTGGATTTGTAGGCAGTCCTTGGGCTTTTCGATCTGAAACTATCGCAAGGCTTGGAGAGAACAGAATTGTGGAAAATCTTGGTCGGCCATTGGTCTCCAGAAATAAGACTAAGTAGGGATTGAAGAGAGAATCCAGAACCAAAAGATCCCAGTTTTCAGTCAGAACTTCGTGGAAACTGTTTGGACGCTGTTGACAACAAAGCGTCAGATATTCAATCTTTGATAGACTTGCACCCAGCAAGAATTGAAAGCGTGAATTTGCTAAAATACATCGAACTAACATACAGAATATTTGTGTCGTAGCTTGACTTGTGTCGGTATTTTTGCTAGCAAAAGTGGCTAATAATTAAGTATGGTAAATTGATTCCAGTGCGAGCAGTAATGAAAATTGCGGCTTAGGTATTGCACGTATTCCTCCTGCAGCTTAGCACGACTCTCGTTGTTCTGTTGTCGCTGTTGTTGGCTACGGTCCAGGTCTTGAGTTCAAGTCAACGAGCAACAGTGGCCCAGCTGCATAGCAAGTATGTGACAGCTGTTTGGCCAGCCTCAACTAGATGTACAGCGATTAAATTCACTGTCTGTCTGCGGTTTCGCTGACACCATCCCCTCCTCCCGGTTTTACCTATCAAAGTTCCTTGCACTGTGACCAGTGATCAGGCTTGAGCCTTGATCAGGCTCGAAGTGGAGTCAGTTGCTACAATTCCTTCTGCTAGACACTTCAAGTTAATTCAAATCGTGTTGTTTCCAAAAATTGGAGGGCTGCAAACACTTGTTACCGCCACCAAACCGCCCTCTCCAGTCCTAAGTCACAATAGCTAACTGAGTGAATTTCTGCTCATCAGAACCTTCCACAGATGTAGTTAAAACTTTGTCACTTTGTCGCGTTGTCGCTCCTGGCTTCCGGCTGTGAACCCGGAGATTAGCACCGGCGCAGAGTTGGTGCTTATCCGGCTTTTAGGAACCGTGTCAAAAATAAAATCGTGTAAAGGATTTATTTTACACTAATTCCAAACGGTTTCGTACTGAATTACACGAATTCTACACGTTTCCTTTTACGCCTCGTTATTGTTATGCTCTTTTTAGGTTCCGGCTGCAAGTAGTTTGTGCTAAGTTTATCGTGCGTATGCGAATACATAGAAAAGTTAAGCACATGGTTTCTTGATGTGCTGTAGCAAAACAGTGGCTTAAGGCTTAGCAACAAAAAGCTCAAATCAGACGACATCAAAATAAGCCGCTTACACGACTCTTGCACGAACAAGATCGTGTAAATGAATTGTGTACACGATAGATTTTTATTATCTCGCCTTGAGGCGAGATACTTGTAATCGTTTGAGTACGTTTTAGAACTGTTTTGGACAAAGTATCAAAGTACTTCTTATGCTGAACATAGAGCTCATATGGCTGGCTGTTTTAGTTGGAAGGGGCTCGTGTTTAAACTTGTTTGAAAAAATTGTTCTGTATGCCTTATAGGCTGTATAATACTCCGCAGCAGTAAAAACTGCAGAAAACGAGCTTTTCTAATTTTTTTAAGAAGAAAATAATTTTCTTAATTTATAAACAGCTTCACGAAATCTTTTCACGAAAGCCCCCTGCGGTTGTAAATAGAATCTAGCTGATTGTCACATCATTTTGCCACAATATATATGCAAATTAGTCTGCTATTACGTTCTATCAGTTAAACTTTTTACTGATAGAGATCAAGAGCAGAAAAAGTATCAGCAGTTCCAACTAGCTGCACCAATGCAGCTGCAGCAATCATCACATCAGTTTTGGGAGTTTTATTTAAGTTTTTAAAAAGAGAGTAGGCACCGGGACGGCAATCCATTGCAGCAATTTAGTCTCAACATTGGATCATTCGAAAAAACACTCATGGTAATTCATAACTTAACGGTCAAATGTTAATACTATTGTCAACTATTAAGTTACAATTTCATTTCTACATGAGGTTGGAACATAATAGTATACCAAGCAGGTCCAAAAAATCTTAGGCAATATTAGCAAAAATCAGGGTAGTCCTTGTCCGTGCCAGATCAACTTAAGCTGGTGGAATTCTTTTGTGCGATTTGCAATTCTTTGTGACCTTACAAGTTCCAATTCTTTATGAAAGTGATTGAAAGCATTTTGGTGCTCCTTACCATTCAGGGACCAGTCCTGCAAATTTAGGTAAAAGATAACAAATTTTCGGTTTTTTGGCATTTGTACTATCGGTAAGTAGACGATTGGTTGTTATGGCGGGAAAGAGAACACACGGCTAAACCTTTTGCTTTTTACTTTGAACTTTGAGCTTTTTACTTTGCTAAACCTTTGAGCTATACCTAGTGGTTAGGTCAGTGTACGCCAAAAACGATTTTAGAGTCAAACATTTTCGAGGAAACCAGTTCTTTCAAAATTACTGCAAAATCGGACGGACAATTTTGATTTATTTATGCTCAATCTATACACCGTATAATTGCACATTTTATCCAAGCTTATTAGCTAGAGGTTGTTGCAAGAGATTAGCTAGAAATTTTTCGGAAATATCATTTTGGCAAAACTATGATTTGTTCTGTTTTGAACACCGATTTCTCAAAAACTGCGCAATGGATTGGAGTGATTTTTGCAGGATAAAATTAGAACTATTGCAGAGGGACATTTTTCTTGGTTTGAGCTATAACGTCTCAAGTTCCAAGAAAACTCCATGCGAAGTTGCAATATTGGGTCTTGTCTCGTTCCCCCACCACTGAAAATTTTTAATACTTGACCAAATGAGCTAAAATTCGGTATGCGTATGTATTCGACTACACCAATTCGCAAGGGAGACTAGCATGTCGTTGAATGATAATAAGATAAGCTTAGGTACATCTTCAGCTTATAACTTCAATTAATACTGAGCTAACAAAAAGCTGAATCGAAAAACGGACTTCTGATTCCTGTTCAGCGATCCCGAAATCCCCCATATGCAACTTTTCAGCAAAATTGAAGACAAATCATTTTTCGGTTCCCCTTGCGAATCAAAAAATCGAATTTCGCCAAATCCAAAACTTGCGATATTTAGACTCAGCGTGATCGAAAACATACCCATACCAAATTTAAACTACTTTGGTCAAGCGTTAAAAATTTTGAGTGGTGGGTGGGTAAACGAGACAAGATCGGCAAAATTTCGTGTCACCGCATATTTGGCGGATTTTCTGGAGCATTAAGACATATTGAGTCAAATACAAAAGGTCGAGGGTCCCTCATGTGCAAAGGAAACTCTGGTAGACACCACAATTTTGAGAAATCAATGTTCAGAGATTGATGGTCTATGTGAGCCTATACGCCAATAAAACTTTTAATAGCTCATTGATAACTTTGCTGGTTTCATAAACTCATATGAATGCACTTATTATAAGCTTTAAAACGATATGTTTCTAATTCCAAAAAGTTATAGGGTTTCAAAAGTGACTCCACAGAAGGATACCATCACCTTAAAAATATTGAAAGCCGGGCAAATCCCCAGACACACAAATTTAACATTGATATCACCTGAAGAATCGGAAGGACAGCATGAACTCAGTTGCTGTGCTTCCAATAGTGTTAGGGGTTTAATTAATTATACAACATAGTAATCTTAAATTCTACTACAATATATTAGAATTTGCGGTAAAAGAACAAGAAATGAGTAAATTTTTAACTAAGTGTGGTGCTTTCACAACATTTTCTTAGAGTCGTTCCAGCCCGTTTCGGCTCGCTCCGACCCGCTTTTAAAAATTTGCTGGTCCGCTAGCCAATGAATGTCGGCCCGGCCCAGTCTCAATGTTAATTTCTACACTGCGGCATCACTTATTGCATTTCATGTCCTGCTAATTGTTTATTAACGCAAAAGTTAAAATTCTGAAATCAGAAGTGGTTACATGGAACTTTTCAAGCAAGGGCCTTTCATCAGACTGGTATCACGGATTGAAAAGAAGCTATATCAAAAAATCAGAATATACAAATATTTAATTGAATATTACAGTCAACAAAATTGGTTCTAAAAATAAGGGTTTGCGTAAAAACATAGAAACACAATAAAACATAAACGAAGCACAGGGTTGAACCGAGTTGGAGGTTGAAACTTTAGCTCAGCGCAGACCAAACATTTATTCAAAACCACAATCGGGACATCATCTCTGCACTGCGGTATCAACTAATAGTTCTAAATTCTGCTGCGAGATAATGCCCTTTTTAGGGGTCTACTTGTTAGCATATTTTTGACACGGTTCCTTAGTCTTCGAAACTTTTAAACGTCTTTTAAACGTCGAACTTTTAGTGAAATTCGTAGCCCCCCCCTTAACTCCGTTAAACCATGGGTGCATAATTGCCCTATATATTAAAAGAAAAGAAGGAAGTAATGCCACTAGAGGGCTCCTATTTTGTGTACTGCGTAATGGTTCCCCGACCACTATACGTGAACGTAGCACCGTTTGGGGGTGGGGCAGTGCAGAACGTACTCCCTCCATGTTTGATGAGGGAAGGACCATCAGGCAGTTAGATTACAAAAACCGCTGCCCGTTCGGTGGGGTTTGGTGGCGTCCATGAAGTCCAAGTTTGAGGGGATGGTCGCTAAAAGCGGTCCCATTTGGAGGGTTTCGCCAACAGCCAATCAGAATCAGCAAAATTTAGCCTGCATTGCAACCCAAATGGGGGAACATTAGTCGGAGAATTGTTACGCAATGCAATGAAGATAAGTTCTTTAGTATCTTACTCTTCTTCTCAGTAATAGTGCAATTATGATCTCTTGGTTTAACTCTTTCCTGAAAAAGCTCTTAGCTCTGGAACTCTTGCTGGAGCTAAGGCAGCGTATCATTATATACCAGAAACTTGTTGCAATTACCTTGATTCCATATGCCTTTTCTTTGCAGCTTGACTGACGGGCCAGGAACAACAACCGCACAATTATGTATTGTTATCTTGTCATGAAATAGTTCTTGCCCACTTAGGGCTGTGTACCAGACATGCACGTCGTGACCGCGAGCTGTCAATTCCTCCATTAGGGGAAGCATCGACTTGTAGTGACTGAGATTGTTTGGTGACGGCACGAATAGGATTCTTGCACCGAAAGCTGCATCAAAAATAGACACTTGAAGCACAAATCGTAATAACAGTGGCATTGTATTCCCAACACATCAACGGAATAATTTAACACGACGTAAAAGAAGGCAGAAAGAATTTTTGTGTAAAGTCATGCCTTATGCAATGATTCCAGTTTTCATTCTCATTTCTGTGCCAATTAAACATGTACGCATTCTACATACTTAACTTTTATTGTGATGTTGGTAAAACGGTACAGCTGCACTGCTTGAAAATAAACAAGTATCCCCTAAAAGGGGGCAATATTCCGCTGTTGAGGTTATCATAAATGAAAAGTTCATGATTGAGATTTAAAGCATTTTGATTTAAGGTCCGTCCGCCACCTATTTTTAACTTAATTTGAGGCCGGTTCCACAGACTGTAGGTCTTTAAATTTTGGGCTACACAAAAACAAGTTTATCCTTAAAAGGGGAATCATTCCGCCGTTAAGCCGTACAGAAATCAGTAATTAATAACAAGGCCGTAATTTAGCTTCCTGAAAATTTAGTTTTGTTGTGGGCTGCTTCTTTGGCGTGAAAAATGAAAGTATTATAAAATCATTGATTTAATTATTGTGAAGAAGCAAAATGCAGAAGTAGCCATACCTTTCAAGAAAAACTCAGTTAAAATTCTCAGAAAGTATTGGAATTGTGTGCTCTGCAAAAAAGTATACATGTTTTTCCAATGTCTGGGAAGAAACTTTTTTCGAACCAAAATTTACTAGTCTTCACTCAATACACGCTCTGTAGCCACATTCAAATGTGGTTACAAATAAATTGGGTAAATCAAATAGAAAAATTGCGTAATTCAATTCAAAAATTTGAAGTAAGCATTGAACTCATTCAAATTAGCCGAGGATTAAGGTGCTGGTGGTGTTAGGCCAAAGCAACTTAAAGTCAGGCCTAAACAGATGAATAACAAGACTACCACTAAAAGGGGAAATATTCCGCCGTTGAGCCATACAGACGTATCATTAATTAATAAAAACACCTGGATTCAGCTTTTAGAAGACTTAGGGCCTTTTCGTAAAAAGCTTAAACGGCTTAGCTTAAAAGGCTTAAACGGCTTAAAAAATCCTTTTCATAAATAGTTGGCTTAAATGGCTTAAACGGCTTAAACGGCTTAGGCGGCTTAAACGGCTTAGCTTAAACTGCTTAATTTAAACCGTTTAAGCCGGTTAAGCCGATTATTTATGAAAAGGATTTTTAAGCCATTTAAGCTAAGCCGTTTAAGCTATGCCCTTTTAAGCCGTTTAAGCCTATTATTTATGAAAGCATTTTCACTATTAATAAAAGCGAATGCGGGCTTTTATTCTGCATGATTGTAGCTAATCTTCACTATTTATCTGCCAAGTTAAATTTGTCTTTATGACTATAGCAGACACAATAAATTACTGTTGCATTCTGATAACTTTAATGTGTATAATCACATATGATTATTTAAGTAACCCTGTTTTAAGGTGAGGTCATGTTCGCGGTGGTGGTCGGTCAGTTGTCATCATGATTCGCTAATGGTATTCGTTAAAGGGGGTTGGTTTGGGTCAAAATCGATAATTACGGATTTCGCACATTTTCGCAAACAGTAGAGGTGCATATGTTCTCAAAAACAAGATAATACATTAGAGTTCGAAATCAAACTGTGGCAGATATATTCAGCCATAAAGTTGGAAAACTAGAAAATCACTGTGATTTGCCCTCCAAGGTCATGTTGCGACAGAACGGTAGCGAAATTTGGGTCAACTAATATGGCAAATTAATTCTGTGGGTTGGCTAATATTTTAATGCCAAAACGACTCCGGAATATCCATCCATTCGTTCACAGTACAGCTAACTGGCCCTCAAACTTTAGCTTGCTCGAACTTTCAGATATTACATTTCAGACACATACTTCTATTAGAAAAGTTGTTCAGCGCTTCATTAGATATCGAATGATACCAATTTGACTGTTTTTGGAAAATTCAAAAATTGATAAATTTGAAACATATGAGATCAAAGGAACCAATAGGACAAAAAGTTCAACCTTGAAGCATTTGTCATTACCACAATAGTTGGCAGATATTGAAAGACTTGTGTGCCAATTTGGTGGCTTTCGAATGGATAGAGTAAGAAATTATTAAACAAACGTGAAAATTGTGGAAAATTACGATTACGATTACGATAATTCGCACATTCTCTGGCAAGTTTTTTGAGGGCACTACAAGTGGTAAAAATTTGCGACTACTGTCTTACAAATTCTGTATATGCGCAGAGTGCTACTATCTAAAAGCGATTTCTGTAGCTTTTGTCAGTCGTGCAGGAGAGACAAAATAGTTTGCTTGCCCCTGTTTTCATGGTACAAAAAGCACCAATTTTCCAAAATTTTGAAAAACCGCTAAAAAGCCTCTACTCAACAGAATTGTACCAGAAGGGTTACTTGCACTCTATGGTATGTCCTAAACGTGTGTGCAATGTTGTCTCGCTGTATCTTGTATAGAGCAAAAAAATTTCTGCCACAAACTTTTAAACTTAACTTTTTCATTTTCCTATATTTAAAACATGTCAAGGTCACCTTTGAAGGGCTCTACAGAACGATAGAAGTAATATTACGCAAAACGCTCTTATCTTGTTTTGCGGACTCGTTGGGACTGGAAGTATAAAATATGCAAAAATGAGCAAAATCGGAGAAGTTCGAAAAATCGGCCAAAAAGCGACCCACCCCTAATTGCTGTTTAAGCCGAATCCAGACCTGCTTCACACACTTCATTCATTCGACTGGGCTTGCGTTGTTCCACGTGCCGATCTTAGTATTGGTCAAAGGCTATAGTCGGCAACACAAAATTATTTCATTCACCGCAGAAATATAGTATCAGTTTAATTTTCAAGTTTCTGTTTCACTCCGTATTGTACTGCCTTATTCACTTGTATAAACTGAACTTGAAGATTAGTCAGCCTCTCCTAAACCACAAAATCAACAGAATCGCAGCTTATAACCTTAAAATTGTCATGTCTAAAAGGAAAGACTTTTTCCAGTTTCAGTCCACGTTTCAGTATCTTTAGCTAACCCATTTTTCAGTTGCAAAGGCGACATAAATTTGCCAATATCAGTTCCTGCTCTCTTCCCAAATAAGCTTCAGTTTACATAGGTGTCGTTTTCACTGAACACTGAAACCTGCCTGCAGAAACTAGAAACAAGTTGCATTTTTTGCGTTTGAAGTTAAGTATAGGGGCCAAATTATCTTAAATAGTCCTGTCGTTCTGGATGTGGAGTCCTCGGGTAGAAGAAGCGTTTGTCCGATATCTCCATCTCAATAATAATATCTTTAACAGTAGGTAATCATGAAGACAGCGAGGTAAATTGAACGGTTATCAGCAAACAAATAATACAAATAAAACAAATTGACGATTGACACTTTTGCTGGAAATGTCGACAGCTTTATGTGGATTACAAGGCTGGAGCATTCATTTGTAACCAGTAAAGTTAGAGAATAACTTAAGTTGAGTCAACAAAAAGGATTTTTAAACTTTATAAAGCTGGTACAATACTGTATCGAGCAGTATAGACGACGATTATCAATTTGGGGCTACTTTTTAAATATTTAACTACAGTTAAAATTGTATGACCATTGCCACTGGATTCTTCTCATTGTGAGCTTCAATTTGATATAAATAGTATTGATGTACTCCGAATATTAAGAAAGTTACGTGCGTTTAAATTTGACTACTACCACGATTTAAGCCGTTTAAGCGCATGATTTTACGCGGCTTAAAAAACAGTCAATTTACACTGCATTTTAAGCTACCGGCTTAAACGGCTTAAACTATAACTATTTACGAAAAGGAGGTCGGCTTAAACGGCTTAATTTTAAGCCGCTACATTTTTAAGCCGTTGTGCTTTTTATGAAAAGGTCGGCTTAAACGGCTTAAATTTAAGCCTTTTAAGCCATTTAAGCCGTTTAAGCCGCTTAAGCCGAGGTACCTTTTCGTAAATAAATGCAAGTTTAAGCTAAGCCGTTTAAGCTCTTTTTGCGAAATGGCCCTTAGTTTGCTCGTGGACAGTAGCTGGTGTGAAAAGTGACAGTGTCATGAAAGCATTCCCGTTCATTGTTTTTAAGGTGGCAAAATGCATATTAGAAGCCATCATCTTTCTGCTTTGTAGCAAAAAGTCAGATAATCTTGCGATTGTGCACTATTAAAAATCTAAGCAGGCTTTTTTATCTGTATATTTTGGAAAGACAAAAAACCAATTCCTAAATATATATTCCAGTGAATTGTTAACCAAGACAAACTTTACTAGTCTTCTCCCTATGCACCTTCTGTGATCACATTCGACGCAAAATAAACTGTGACAAGATAAAATTAAAACATGCACATCGCGCTGTAAATCGATCTCTGCTTATTCCCGCGGCAGACTAATGTCTTAACCACTGTGCTTCTGCAACTCTAACTCATTCAGTTCTCAGTGGATTAATATTCGGTGTCTTGGCTAAAATAAGGGAAGAAGACTCATTCAAATTAACCGAGAGCAAAGCTTAAGTTCTAATCGTACAAACAGTACAATAGTGGCTTTTGCCAAATGAGCTGTTACTAAACACAATCGGATTCAATATTTGTTACTGTTTAATGTATACATGGACCCCTCTAATTGATAATGTCTGCGGAGTATTCCAAAAACAAATAACGCCAGGGCGTTCTGCCAAATTTTAGAAGATTTGTGTGATAAAATTCTATAAAACTTCAGAAACCAATTTAGATCGGATTCTTCTGATACTTTGAACGATTCTTATTGACTCTAAAAAATAGACATACTAGCCCATGTGTTGAGCATAGGAGAACCTGAAGACAATAACAACTCCATACATGCATTACATGCTATAACACCGGGGAATATATTCCGCTCCAACGGAATAAAAATTGTTTAGAGAGAGATATGATCCGCAATGGTAATACCATCAGCTGTTAAGTTTATAAAGTAAGTTGTAGTGAAAAGACAGAGGTGCACTTCTTACTTTGGTGGACCGTGTGGGTTTGTCTAATTTAAACATGTGTAACGGACTCCGTTAGATCTTTCCTGAAATTCCTTGTTTCGATGTGGGTCGTGATTTCCAATAAACCATAGTTCTGTTCGGGGTCGTGCTTAGTCGGTTACGGCTCCTTCAGACTAGAATAGGCAAGGCTAGACTAGATCTGATCAGGATCTGAAACAGTGGTAAAGGTCGGCACGCAAAGAGGATCTTTGCTTAGATTGATGCTCCGGCTGTAGTGGTATCCTGACAACCAGGACGCAATGGTTGACCTGAAAACGGGGCCGGTTCTGGTGAGTTCTTCTTTGAAGGAGAATATGGATTTATAGTCTCTATGGGCGACTGTAGCTTCAACTCTAACCTTAAATACGGATAGAGTTGGGGATCTCTGAAAAGTACGCGAAAGCCGGAGCAGCTGAAATGTACAATTGTTTATTGCTACAAGGTACACAAACAGGGTTACAGAATTCCAGCAGGCAGTTTGGTCACTACAGTAATACAAACCCCAGCAACCATGTTCCGGACAATTACAGGCCGAGGGAGTGTCGGGAACAGTCGGAAATGTAGGATCGGCTTCCTGAGATAATTATATCAAGATTAATACAAGAGAAACAAAAGCCAATGGATTTTAAACACGGTTTTCTGTAAGGCAGGCTGATAATGGAAACGGTAGAATTGTACATAGTTTTTTTCACAATTTCAAGTAGTGCTTGAGGTCTAAAATACAGACTTTCCCCAAAGATCAGGTCAAGCAGCTTTCACCGCGTCTGCTCAACGACGAACTGGTTCTGTACCAAAAATAGGCCAAATATGTGCCTGATTAGCGACCCCACGAGACAGATCAGACAAGATTGGATTAACACTGGCACTGGGATCTCCTTCCGAATCCATAACAACTGAGCAAGACTGGACAGACACTGACAACTTGACAGAAGGTGATCTCCAACAGGGTAATGATCAGACTTGATTCCAGCAGCAGATGCCTCACGTTTGGAGCGGATCGAGTCGCTGCCTGAATCAGATGGGTTAAAACCAATTAGAAACAGAGGTGGTGGGGATTAAAACCCCAGCAACTATTTTCCGGACCGATTGGCTTTTACGTGCGGGTTCTAGACCCGAGTTGTGTGTTGCGTAATGTGTTATGTGTTATTTTATGCTTCTAGGTTGAAAACCATGATAATAGAAGAAAACCTTTTTGGGTGATTTAACGACCAAGCGGACAATACTGGACATGATTGTGGCCATTATTGACATTTCGCCCAAATATGCAAATGAGGCTGTGGCCGTGCCAGGATTGGGCATAGAGTCACGTGTGCACTACTCAGTACCAGATATAGACCTAGAACTACAGACAACTGACCTAATCTAACTACTACGAACTACCTAGTTTATGATGTTTACCCTAACTGCCGATACGGGCTAACATTGTATAATCGGAGCACAAATATGATTACTGAACGGTATAATGCCTAACCACTGCTAATTAGTACCAGTTATTGACTTGTTGATGCAGACTATGGCTTATTATGACTGCTACAGGCCTAACTATACGAACAACCACGATTACTGCCTTAACCTGAACATATAACGTACTATTTGGCTCCTAAACCACAATACCATGAACATGCAAATAAGGTAGCCTAAATTCGTAAGCTAGGCCTAAAATTCTACCTAAATATATGTAGATTGACCTTTTCTTGCCGAGGCTCCGCCCCTTGGATAAGGCGACCTTACGCAGGCTTCTGAAATCAATCTAAACTTATTCTTGCTCGTATAATTGCAATTCATAGGCTTATTAGACATTCAACATTATTGCTAACTAAACTATTGCCCTACGGACTATACTCAAGACCTCCACGAGGGGTTTGCATGAGCAGTACCACTTATATCGTTATGATCATACAATAAACATACACTTTTCAGTCGGTTTGACACAGGCGCATAGTTTTCCCACACAGTTTTTTATACAATCTCACACCTATGGTTTCAGTCATTCATTCAGAGTTATACACACAAACATTCAAAAGTAGAAAAGACGACCGTTTTAGGTTGGTTTGGCCAAAAGGACATATAACTGTACTGTTGAAATGGGGCCAAAGAGACCCCGTTTGTGGATTTTTGGGAAAAGTGCGAAAACCAGACGAAACTAATATGCTTTGAGTGTTTTGAAATATGGGTTTGCGAGGCTTGGCGACTCGAAAACCACCTGAAAAAAGTAAAAGAATACCCCAGATGGTTGGGCGAAAGGCCCACACCCTCACACCATACAATATAAAAACAAGGGATGCTATGCCCGATAAAATAATGTAAAAATTGTGGTCTTTGGTGTCCGAAGACCCCGGAAAATAGGCAGAAATGAAGGGTCCCAGGGACCGCCTCGACGGCAGAGAGGTCTCCGGGACAGAAGCAGTGCACCCCGTGAGCCCACCGAAGAGGTATGGGCTGACGGGTGCGGCCAAATCGTGAGTGCCCGGCTGGCACTTGCAGAAATTAAAACCCTAAGGGGAAAGGATGGGAAGGGGAGAGGTGCTATTGTCCAGACCTCCATGTATGTGGCACAGGACACACCTCTCCCGGGGACATACGGACATAAAATGGATGAGAAAATAGAATAAAGGTTCTAAGGGAAGAGAGACCAACCTCTCTCCCCGACTGCCAACCAAGCACTGACTGAAGAGATCAGTCTTCAGTTGAAACACCAGCAGTGGGCTGGCCTTTCGGCTTCTGACAGCTGATTGGCACCGAGTCGTGACCTATGGTAGCCCAACTGCGATGGGGATTAATGGGCCCATGTGACCTCGTGGGATTAATGAGCCCATGTGACCCCCATAAATCGCAAAGATAGATGGTCTTTTTAGCCGAATTTTGGTGTCAAAGTTTACGGTTCAGGGCTGGTGTTCATCAATCTAGGGGGAACAAGTTTCCCATTTATCCAGCGCCTCGTGGCTGCATGAAGAAAGGTTCTCTTTGCTTAGTAGCAAGCAAAAGAGACACCCTTTAAGGTGCAGTGGGACCCAAAAAGTAAAACTAATACTTACGTAAGAACAACAATTACCTAAGTTAAAACTACTAACCTTATCCTCCAAAAACTGATAACTACCTAAAACTCTAATTTTATTACCTGTTTTTACTATTTATTGAGGGGGACTCGCCCCTCCGTACTTATTTGTTACCTATGTTTCTGTGTTCTGAGCAATGCAAGGCTGGCCTCAGCGAAGTAAAGGGGAGGTCAGCAGTGACCTCTAGTGAGGTCGCTATTATGCGACTTACGTGAATGAGTGTGTGAATGACACTCATTCACGTAAGCTCTGGGAGCTCTCCTTGCTCTCCAGACAAACAGGCGGGCGGCAAAAGATGAAAGGCCGCCAATTTAAAAGGAGAGGGGAAAAGAAGAAGTTAATTAACTCCTTAAAGAAAGAGGAATAAAAGCAGTACTTAGGCTTTTAAATGTGTAATCTAACTTGTACTTTTTTGTTGTTTCATGAATTAAAAGAAGTACCTTTTTTCATATTGTGTAATTGTAATTCTTGTAATGAAGTCAATAACAATGTGTTTTGTAGTTATTTTAGGCAGATTTGTGCCGAGAGTGACTATTGCAAGCAGCTGGTGTAAGACGACGCAACCGGGGAACTGAGGGGTCTCAACACGACCAAACACGCCAAAAGGGACATATAACTGTACTGTTGAAATGGGGCCAAAGAGACCCCGTTTGTGGATTTTTGGGAAAAGTGCGAAAACCAGACGAAACTAATATGCTTTGAGTGTTTTGAAATATGGGTTTGCGAGGCTTGGCGACTCGCAAACCACCTGAAAAAAAGTAAAAGAATACCCCAGATGGTTGGGCGAAAGGCCCACACCCTCACACCATACAATATAAAAACAAGGGATGTTATGCCCGATAAAATAATGTAAAAATTGTGGTCTTTGGTGTCCGAAGACCCCGGAAAATAGGCAGAAATGAAGGGTCCCAGGGACCGCCTCGACGGCAGAGAGGTCTCCGGGACAGAAGCAGTGCACCCCGTGAGCCCACCGAAGAGGTATGGGCTGACGGGTGCGGCCAAATCGTGAGTGCCCGGCTGGCACTTGCAGAAATTAAAAACCTAAGGGGAAAGGATGGGAAGGGGAGAGGTGCTATTGTCCAGATCTCCATGTATGTGGCACAGGACACACCTCTCCCGGGGACAGACGGACATAAAATGGATGAGAAAATAGAATAAAGGTTCTAAGGGAAGAGAGACCAACCTCTCTCCCCGACTGCCAACCAAGCACTGACTGAAGAGATCAGTCTTCAGTTGAAACACCAGCAGTGGGCTGGCCTTTCGGCTTCTGACAGCAGATTGGCACCGAGTCGTGACCTATGGTAGCCCAACTGCGATGGGGATTAATGGGCCCATGTGACCTCGTGGGATTAATGAGCCCATGTGACCCCCATGAATCGCAAAGATAGATGGTCTTTTTAGCCGAATTTTGGTGTCAAGTTTGCGGTTCAGGGCTGGTGTTCATCAATCTAGGGGGAACAAGTTTCCCATTTATCCAGCGCCTCGTGGCTGCTTGAAGAAAGGGTCTCTTTGCTTAGTAGCAAGCAAAAGAGACACCCTTTAAGGTGCAGTGGGACCCAAAAAGTAAAACTAATACTTACGTAAGAACAACAATTACCTAAGTTAAAACTACTAACCTTATCCTCCAAAAACTGATAACTACCTAAAACTATAATTTTACTACCTGTTTTTACTATTTATTGAGGGGGACTCGCCCCTCCGTACTTATTTGTTACCTATGTTTCTGTGTTCTGAGCAATGCAAGGCTGGCCTCAGCGAAGTAAAGGGGAGGTCAGCAGTGACCTCTAGTGAGGTCGCTATTATGCGACTTACGTGAATGAGTGTGTGAATGACACTCATTCACGTAAGCTCTGGGAGCTCTCCTTGCTCTCCAGACAAACAGGCGGGCGGCAAAGGATGAAAGGCCGCCAATTTAAAAGGAGAGGGGAAAAGAAGAAGTTAATTAACTCCTTAAAGAAAGAGGAATAAAAGCAGTACTTAGGCTTTTAAATGTGTAATCTAACTTGTACTTTTTTGTTGTTTCATGAATTAAAAGAAGTACCTTTTTTCATATTGTGTAATTGTAATTCTTGTAATGAAGTCAACAACAATGTGTTTTCTAGTTATTTTAGGCAGATTTGTGCCGAGAGTGACTATTGCAAGCAGCTGGTGTAAGACGACGCAACCGGGGAACTGAGGGGGTCTCAACACGACCGCCCTCTAACAATGCTGACGTAAGGTGACGAGGGCAGGGGAATTAGGGGGGGGGGTCTTAAATACGACCGCCCCTTGACAGTGCTGACGTAATGAGGGTGGATTAATGCTAAAGTGGGAGGTCTCAGTAGGGCCGCCCTCGCATACACTGAGGGTCAAAAGGTCAAGGGTTCGAATCTTTGCACTAAGAGTTGAGATATTTCCGGTCAAACACATATCAATCATTTTTCACACTTACATCAAGAAAATGAGGTAAACGCGGGCCAGCAGGCGGATCCACGAGGGATACAAGGCAATAATCGTAGAGAAATAATGAAAAACGCCTGCCTGCAGACACTAAGGACGAAGCCTTAGCCCGAACAGGAGAGAGCCAATGGGCGCTGTGAGCGCTCTTACCCAGAGAGAACTATTCTCTGGAGCTCCTGCCTGGTTGTCCATAGAAGGACAGCCTATTCGGCTCTATCGCATAGCACAGTCAGAGAGGTTTTGATAAAAATTCTCTGGCTATGTTGCAGCACAGATAGAGCCGAGCTGGCTGTCCTTCTTTGGACAACCAGGCAGAAACTCCAGAGACTAGTTCTCTCTGGGTAAGAGCGCTCACAGCGCCCATTGGCTCTCTCCTGTTCGGACTAAGGCTTCGGCATTAGTGACTGCAGACAGGCGTTTTGTCTGGGGTATCAGTAACCCCTTACAATCTAACTACTAATCTTAGCTTATAGCTTCTTGTTAACTATTCTATCTTTCTTTCTTTTTGTATTCGTACTCTCCTTCTCACGGAGTCTAGCTTACTTCTTCTTCATCTTCTTCTATCCTTCTCATCCTTACTCATTACTGGTATTTCCTGACCGGGCCGATTAGCCTAGCTAACACTATTATCTTCCCTTCTATTCCTTTCTTCCGTCGTCTTATATCTGCGATGAGCATACCATACTTCATGCTTATACAACCTGAAACCAGTACCAGGTCTCCGTATATGCGACCGTAGTACTGTACAAAGGCCTGATCTCACCACTACTTGCAATAATTGAAAAATCCAGTCGTTTACTAATCCGTTTCACTCATTTCCTTCCTGTTTATTCAAAACACGACAGTTACTACAATCTATAAAATATTCCTGGTAATTCTCACGCCCTTTCTTTCTTTCTCAAATCTACTCTTCTTATCACCAACCGTTGTTAGGTTTGCTATTACAATCGAAATACTGAATTCATCCGTTTAAGGACACGAAATTTCGCTTTATGCGACAGCTTATTATCCATTCACTGCTACTAACTTCCTTACAATCACCAGCAACAATCATAAGATCAGAACAGTTCAATGCAAAACAATTACAATTCCGCGAATACAGTAAATCCAATGATTGGGCTTTTGATGCTCATTTCTGTCCTCTTGAGCTCATAGCTTCAAAATCTCACTTCTTCTTATAGCCCATACAGTAGCAGTCCTTAGCCTCCTGAGCTAAGCTCCATAACAGACACAACTAACTATCAGTTCACAATGTAGCGGGAATGCCGAAGAAACAGTGCAAGCTACTCCTAGCATTGGGCTTACAATGGATAACACACCTGGCTTAGGGAGAGCCAGTCCTGTGAAAGCCTCGCCAATCAATAGATCTATAAATTACTACGTATGCTACCTAGACTAATCCTAACTAGCCCTAGTTGGAAAGAAATACAAAGAATATTTATTACAGAATAATATATAGGCGCGATGCCGGCTTACTAAGCTAACACACACGTACAATACTTACACAGTAAATACAGGCCCGCTGGCCAACGTACCTGCAGGAGCGGAGTGGGCTGCAAGCGGGGGGAGCGCAGAGAATAGTTGGGGAGACCCGACTATTCGGCAAGACAGAAAAGTAACAACCAACGTGTTGTGGGGAATTCTAAAGAGGACCCCCAGGTGGGCGGGGCTGGGGAATTCCCCCCAACCAATAGGGAGTAAAACCCCCAGGTAGTAAATGTCCTTCGTGAAGGCTTATATTGACGATGTCGTGATTGCAAGCAAGAATGACCAAGAGCATCTGCACTGCAACACCTTAAGGACGTTTTTCAAAAACCGGATTATTTTGGATTACGACTAAAACCATCAAAGTGTCAATTCTTTCAAAAGTCGGTGGAATTCTTAGGAATGGTGCTGACAGCAGATGGATTTTTACCCTCATCATCAAAACGGCATCTGCACTGCAGGAGCGGAGTGGGCTGCAAGCGGGGGGAGCGCAAGAAAATAGTTGGGGAGACCCGACTATTCGGCAAGACAGAAAAGTAACAACCAACGTGTTGTAGGGAAATTCTAAAGAGGCCCCCCAGGTGGGCGGGGCTGGGGAATTCCCCCCAACCAATAGGGAGTAAACACCTACGCACTACGCTTCCAATAAGAAATACCCAATAGTGGGGACGCCCAACACACCCAACCTTTCCCCGACTAACTAGTATAACACGTGGCGTCAAGCCAGTGACTAGCTAGGCGAAAAGTCGTATTGAGCGCACACATACATGGATATTTGTAAGGGGATATGTACATTCCCTACACCAGTTAAGATTAACAATGCAGTCCTACAGACCATACAGGGGTCACAGACGTTCTGGCCAAAGAGTTAACTTTTGAGGGTTTTATAAATGTTTAAAACATCTGGAATCGGATGCAGGTCGGGTCACAACAGGAGAATGGTTAGATGGCTGAATACTGGGAGGTGCCATGGTTCAATGGTTTCCATTTATACTGTTTCTTAGTGTAATCAATGCCGCAAAGTAAGATGGTTGTACAGAAGTCATTTGCACATCGAAGGCGAGCAATTAATCCTTTGTTATCTTCGTGCAATATCAACTCCTGCTCACAGTCACACAGCTCTCGACTTCGCTGGTGACAGACACTAGCCGGTGACGTTGAACCTAATCCGGGCCCAGTTAATCTCTGTGTACAACAAGTCGGCTTTACAAAAGGATTTAGAGTTGATTAACGAGGATGATGACAACTTTGTGATGCCACCTACAAAAGAAGAGATAGTTAGAGTTTTGGAGACCATGAACCAGGACGTAGTTAAGACTGCAGTGCGATCCGCCAAAAAAGAAAGAGTCAACGACAGCAGTTTCAGAAGGAAGTCGATGAAATTCCCCGAGTTTTATGAAGCGCAATTCTCTGTTGCGTGCGTTACCGAGAGATATTATTTTGGAAAGCGGAATTAAACCATCTGAAAGCTACGAAGCCATCAGACGCATCATCACTGAATTTTACAAGATAAGTGACCATGGACGTTTCAATCAATTGTTACAAGAGCAAACTCTTGGGGATCGTAAACCCAGTGTTGCCTTGAAACAAATGTTACGCCTTTTACCGAACAATGACGAACTCGTCCGTAAGAGATTTATGGAGATTCTTCCAGAGCCAGTCATTCTTGTCGTGACTTCAATAACCGATATAAACCTTGATCGTTTAGCTAATGTGGCTGATACAATGAGGGACCAAACAGCAGCCTCAACTGTTAACTCTATTAACAGTCAGTCCCACCTGTTCCCTCCAATTAACGATGGCAAAGACAAGACATAGACATTCTTCGCGAACAAGTTGATAAGCTGACCCAAACTGTTAATGCACTCATAAAAGAAAGATCAAGAGAAAGACAAAGAAGATCTAGCAGAGGTCATAGGTATCAGACAATTAGACAATCAGACAATAGGAGACAATTCGAGGCAGGTCGGCATCCAGTAAAAGATGGTTTCGTCCAGACGGTGCAGTATGTTCTTAACATTTCCGGTTTGGTCGGGCTTCCACGAAATGTGCGGGGAATGGATGCAAGTGGGAAGAGAAATACGAAGGTCGTGAATGGTCCGCTGATGGCAGGACCATCAGCGGAACAAATTTAGTTTATCTGTCGCCGCGTTGGGTAACGTAATTATAGAGACTGGATCTGATTTTTCTTTTCTGCCTCGGACAGAGGTTGATCGACTCAACCTAAAAATATCCCCAGGGGGTTTAAACTTTAAAACTGCTAATGGACAACCCTTGAAAATTTATGGGACGACCATTTTCCGGTTCATGTTGTCTTCTGTTCAGATTGAATTCGAATGGAAATTTGTTGTTCCTGAAGTTGTTCACAGCGTTATTGGATTGGACTTCCTACGTTCTTATAATCTGACTCTGGATCCTGTAACTAACTTCTTAACCAAAATATAGCTCTGGAGAGCCAAAGTTGCTTTTTGAAGGAAAAGAAGGACAAGGTTGTAAAACAAGCAAGAACTGTTTTTTGGCTATTGTGAACAATGAACAAATTAATAAGCTATCATTAACTTATGAGGGGCTTCCACACAGTATGCAAAGACATCTCCAGGACTCATGTCAAAGGTACAGCAAATTGTTTGGAAAAGTGGACATAACACAAAAAATCCATCATCCTATTGAACATAATATCATAACAACAGGGGCACCAGTTTATTCACGCCCAAAAAAATTATTATCATAACAACAGGGGCACCAGTTTTTTCACGCCCAAAAAAATTATTTGGAGCAAAGCTTGAAGATGCAAAGTCGGCTTTTCAAAGATTGCTCTCATCCGGCATCGTATGTAGCAGAAATCTCCTCGGGCTGCTCCGCTGCACATGGTGCCGAACAAAACAATGAGTGGCGTGAATGCGGAGACTACCGCGCACTGAATGCGGTAACGGTTCTTCACAGGTATCCCATGCCCTGCATTTCGGATTTAACTAACAGTTTGGCCGAATGCAAGGTGTTTACAAAGTTGGTATCTGGCTTTAGCATTCAATCAGATCAGATCCCAATGGCAATAGACTATCGCCAAAAAACCGCTGTCACTACACTTTTTGGTTTGTTCCTACACTATCGCATGCCATTTGGCTTTAGAAACGCATCGCAAAACCCTTCAAAGATTGATGGATCTAACATTCCAGGACATGCCTTTCGTGAAGGCTTATATTGACTATGTCGTGATTGCAAGCAAGAATGACCAAGAGCATCTGCGCTGCAACACCTTAAGGACATTTTTCAAAAAACCGGATTATTTTGGATTACGACTAAAACCATCAAAGTGTCAATTCTTTCAAAAGTCGGTGGAATTCTTAGAAATGGTGCTGACAGCAGACGGATTTTCACCCTCATCATCAAAACGTACTGCCATAGAAAAGTTTAACAAACCAGAGACAATCAAATCACTGAAACGCTTTCTCGGAATGACTGGTTTTACCGTCGGTTCATCCAGAAATTAAAACTTCAAACCAAAAAATAACGTGGACTGGTATCGCTTTGAGTAAAGCCTGTAAAGTCTCCAGTTTTTTATGAAAGTGGAATAAATTTTTTAAATATATTTTCCTGGTGCTCTTTAACATTCTGGGACCAGTCTTACATTTTTAGATGAAAATATAAGAAATGTTATTTTTTGCCTTATTCTCGCAATATGCAGCAGAGACACCGGACTGATTGTTATGGCTGGAACCAATGTACGAAACAGAACATTTTTGCTTTTGACCTTTGACATATCTACTAATTAAGTCTATACAAAGCAAAACAATTTTGGTGGTCAACGGTTCCAATTTTTGAGGAAACCAGTTTATTTGAAAATTACTGCCGCATGTTAAGGACACTGTAATTTTGTTTATTTTAGGATATTATTTTTAGGATATTTTGTTTTGAACAACTATTTCTCCAAAACTACCCGATTGATACGCGTAATTTTTGGCAGGAAGAAACTTCGCACTTCGCACTTTGCACTGTGTTTTTCTTGGTTTGGGGTAAAACTTCTGCAGCTGCGAAAAACTCAAACTGAAGTTGCAAGATTCCGTGTTAACGCACATTTGTAGGAGTTTTTGGATTATTGACACTTGTTCAGCCATGTCCATAAGATGTCTTTCGCTCACATGTCCTTCATATGATAGCACAAAAAGAAATTTTACAGATTTGAGAAATCGATGTTCAAAGATTGATGGTCTATGTTTAGCCGGTATGTCGGAAAATTTTTGCTACTGTTTGTCATAAAATTTCGTAAGGTCATGTGAATCTACTGATGATATGCCCTAAATCGATGTATAGAGCTCTTTCTAACTTCCAAAATTGGAAAAGTTATAGCGGATCAAAAATCGCTACGCAACTACCACCTTAAGTTTCAACCGCAGACACTGTAGTTTGTTGTCTGTTAATGTGCTGATAAACACCGATACAATGTATTCCAGATATGTACATTGTGTGTTAGGTACTTATGCTGCTTATCCTATTCTGCCGAACGCGCAGAGGCTCTGCCAGCTGAGACACAGCTGGTTCGATAGAATGAGTTTGAACCGGAATTGAAAAAGTTACAGCTACAGCTAGTCGCAACTTCAGTATAAATTTTCTTCCTTTCTTTCATGTTTTTTCTGTTCCCTTCATTTTTCCATTTCTTTCACTATCTTGGTTGTTCACTAAAAGTGATTGACAGACAAAGGATACAAAGTTACAGTCAAAGGTCAAGTCTATGTTTCGGACGGTTTGACAGGTTAAAATTATGCACCTTAAGTTGTTGCCAACTTAAAAAAAAGAAAATGAGGGGCAAAGAAGCAGACTAACCAGGGAACCTGCTAAGTCAAAAGTTAATGTAATTAAAAGTGACAGCTGTTTAATTAATGACAAAGTTTAAAATTAGTCGGTGGACAGGATTTCTGACTTTTTCTTTCATTTCTTTCTTATTCTTTTCTTTCTTTCTTTCTTTTAGTTAAACTTCGTTAAAATATATTCTGGGTTATTTCATTCTCAACAGCTGTACTGTGAGAAGTTCACAGTTTTTTCTCAAGCACCATAGTTTGAAAAAATAATATAATATAAATACAATATAAATGACGCGCATGGGCAATGCCTGCACAACTCCTGCACATGTGCAGGTCAGGAAAAATTTACTCCGGCGCAGTGCGCAGCAAAAATATTAACCGGCACAGTAAACCTCAGCAAACATCCAGCAACGAAATATTTACCCCAGCGCAGCAAAGGGCTTCAATATTTTTTATCCTGCCCAGCAAATTTTTATCGCCGCTCAACAAAATGTTAACCTCCCGGGAGCTACGAGCATAAAGATTGTATCCCCGCGCGCAAACTCTTACCCCGCGCAACAAAGCTCATTCGAATTTTATTCCGAGAAACAAAATTTTACCCCAGCGCAACAAAGCACATTCAAATTTTATTCCGAGCAGCAAAATTTTTATCGCGGCGCAATAACATTTTTACCCCCGCGCAGCAAAGTGCATCAAAATTTTGCGCGCGCAACAAAACGCATCAAAATTATTCCGCGCAATAAGACGCAGCAAGATTTCATATAGCCCGCGCAAGAAAATTTTCCCTTATGCAACAACGCGCATCAAGATTTCATATAGAAATGTTTCAAGAAAAGGAAAAAAGCTATCAGGAAAATATTATTTCATGTTCATTATCGGTGGGATATCCCTTTTCCACTTCTCTTCTTTTAAACTTCTCACTTTTCCAAGAAAGATCGTTTTCCAACAACAAACATTTGGTCAAGTCAACGCTTTTTTTCAAAATACTGTACACGTCCCTTCGTATGCGTACGTATATGTTGAACTTAGAAAAATTTAAAAAAACTTGCTTGACTGAGTTGCGTTCTGTAAGTGGTCAAGTCAGTTATTCTGTCAAGTAAAATTTTCCTTAAGCTATATCGCACTTTGATTGCTATACCATTCTGTTGCAGCTTTATTCCTTCATTCGTTAATTTATTCCTTTATAATTTATTTTTCCAGCTAATGAATTTGTGCAACAATTTGATTATTTTGTTTTTGATGTTTTTTACTACATTCTTTCTTGACGTTTCCCAGCTGCATTTGCTTTTAATACTTTGTACACTGATTTCTTGCCAAATCCAAAGTTCACTTGCAAAGTTGTAAAATTGTGGCCCACTAGCAGTGTGGTTAAAATTCCAACGGTATGCCGAAGCCTATCATTTGACTGTATCCACTAAGGATTTTCACAGTTCCTTGAGGGCTCTATCAGCCTCCATTGCTTTCTAAACTGTTACTGCTAAATTACTGCTGAATTAAAGCTTCCACTTTTGAAAACTAATTAAAACGTGGTTAATAATGCGAGCTAAATTTTAAAAAAAGGGATAAAATATAACTGCACACACAAAATGTCCTTGCTATTTAAGTAAAACCAGAGAATAGAAATTTTAGCAATTTCGAGACTCATCCAAAACATGGAGATTGCGTAAAAGTTAGCAAATTTTTGCGATAAAGGGACTTGAAAGATGTGTGACGGAAAACAGACCGGTGTAAAAATCGTTGTCGACACATATCTTGAAAAATTAAAATTTTGACACCGCCCCGCTCAGTGCGTTCGAAGGTTTTGCAGGCTAGAGCCAATTTAATTGGCCATGTATGATATATAATAATAATATAATATATAATTATCGTATAATATATATCATCAATATAATTATCATTTAATGATCAAAAACAATGTTATTGTTAAGCACACGTTATAATGCTATAATGTCTCACGGTTGCAAACAGCATATTTCGATATTTGTTCAGGACTGAGGTTGTGACACAAATCAGCAACATACTGAGGAAGCTTAAAGCCAAACATTTTAAAGTCTTCAAAATATGTCAAAAACAATAAATTGACAAATTCTAAATTAGACTGAAATTCAGCTAGAACGGTTTGTCGTATTGATTTTCTGACAGCATGTCCGGTTTCATCCTCTAGAAATGGTCTTTGCTCATGCGAACCCCATCCACTTGAGACTAAACTAGATGGCCAAGACGCAGCCAGGAGTGCTTGACGCAGTTCAAGTCTAAAGAATAAAAAACTAGGCTACATAGAACAAGCTGGCCATAAAATGATAGAAAGAGTACATAATACATAAGAATATGACAGGAGTCATACTCTATGTATTATAAGCGTGACACAAAAAATTGGACCCCTCACTTCAAAATTCTTGACTTTATGCTTGTGTGTTAAAGCTCGAAACAGACACGAAATTCGCGTACTCACTGCTTGTGTTTTCGAGCTTTAACGCACAAGCATAGAATGTACCCCTGCTTCGACTGGGTACTATTTAGACTTAACAGGGATTCAATTTGCGGGGGAGAGACAGCCGTTAGCGTGCAGAGGATGTGTCAAGCTGATATTACAAAAAGTATGCCTGCTGTCATACTATTATGTATTATGTACTCTTGATAACTGTATGTAGATAACGGTATGTAGCTTTAACTCCGCAGCGAGTGCAGAATTTTCCGGAAAGTTGGGATTTGTCTCAAAATATTTTCCAACTTTCGAGACTTTTTGTGTGGAATGATTTTCAAATTTCAAGACCTATTGAAAATTTTTCGGGACAATTCACGCATTTGTCAAGATTTTGCAAAACAATTTTGCACTGAAATATGGAAGAAACATGTTTTCTAAACACTTTTCAAATGTTTCTGAACATTTTTGAGATATTTCGAGACCAGACAATTCTGAGTTTACTACTTTCGAGGCATTTAGCGACAATTTTCGAGACTTTTTGTGTGAAAAGATTTTCAAATTTCAAGACCTATAGAAAATCTTTCGAGACAATTCACGCACTTGTCTTGATTTTGCAAAAACAGATTTGCACTCAAATATGGAAAAAACATGGCACTTTTCAAATGTTTCTGAACATTTTTGAGATATTTCGAGACGAGACAATTCTGAGTTTACTACTTTCGAGACATTTGGTGACAATTTTCGAGTAATTTTTTCTCAACTTTTCTGAAACCTTCTACGCACTCTGTGAAGTTAAAGCTGACAAACTGTAAATGTGGACGACTATTTTTCTGAGTAGGCAGCTGTGCTACTAATAAAGCATTCATAGGTTGTAATCAACAAGTATACAATTGGTTCTACGCCAAGTTTGTGTATTCTCAGAAATCCGAGTTATAAGCTTCTTACCAGTCTTCCTGTTGCATACAGTCGGTTTCTTCCATTGGTTTGAGCTTAAACCTCTCCAGTTGCGAAAAAACCCACCGAAATTTTATGCTTCCGCACATTTGGCAGATTTTATGGAGCATTAAGACCTGCTGAACCAAATCCAACAAATGTCCTTCGGCACACATGTAATTTATATCATGGCACACAAAGAACTTTTGGCTGATTCTACAGTTTCGAAAAATTGACGTTAAAAAAATTTTGTTCATATTTAGCCCTTGTGTCAAAAAAATTTGCAATTTTTTTCTAATTTTGCTGATTTCGTAAACTCATATGAATGTCCTGATTATAAGCTTTAAAAGGATGTATAAACCTCTTTCCATCTCCCAAAATTGCGAAAGTTACAGCGTTACAATTATATCCACAAAAACACTGCACAAAAGTATACCACCACCTTAAACAAAAAGCGCACTAATTTGTGACGACTACCTGAAACCATCACTTTTCTGGTAATAAAACAGCCTGAAATCCTTCAAGTGTGTTGTAAAGTTACACATCCAGCTTTGAGGTAGATACATGCGGACCATTTCACTGACTCCAAGACGGGGGAATTTGCTTACTCTGAAATCAGAAATCGCAGTTTGAGATAAACTTAAGACGATACCAGCATGCAAACGTGTAAACACAACGCGCCTGTATTCGCAAACTCCGGGATCAGTGCTTCACCTAGTTATAATATAATAGGCTACAAACGTACATGAGTAGCAATAGGTGAGCACCAGGCGTAGCGCCTGGCAGGGGTGGTGGTGTAAAGAGGCCGGGAGGCTCTGGAGGGGGTGGTGGTGTAAAGAGGCCGGGAGGCTCTGGAGGGGGTGGTGGTGTAAAGAGGCCGGGAGGCACGGAGGCCGGGAGGCTCTGGTGGGGGTGGTGGTGTAAAGAGGCCGGGAGGCCGGGAGGCTCTGGAGGGGGCGGTGGTGTAAAGAGGCCGGGAGGCTCTGGAGGGGGTGGTGGTGTAAAGAGGCCGGGAGGCCGGGAGGCTCTGGAGAGGGTGGTGGTGTAAAGAGGACGGGAGGCTCAGCTGTAGCTTCTGGGAGACCGGAACCATGACAGACCCAGCTTAAAATTAAAAGTTGTCAATTTTTAACGGGAAAAGTTTGTGTTTAGGGTTTTTGGGCAAGTAGAATTCGAATATGAGCTTAGTTTTCCTCCATTTTGTAAGCTCCAAGCTGTAAGTGACCCATAACCGGAACCATGGCTGACCCTAGCTTAAAAGTCAAAACTGTTTATTTTTATCGGGAAAAATTTGTGTATAGGGTTTTCGACCACGTAGAATTCAAATATGAGCTTAGTTTTCTTGCATTAGTTAAGCTCCGTCCTGTGCTTGGCCCTCGACCGGAACCATTGCTGACCCTAGCTTAAAATTGAAAATTCGCTATTTTTAACGGGAAAAGTTTGTATATAGGGTTTTTAGGCATGTAGAATTCACATATAAGCTGAGTTTTCTCGTATTACCTAAGCTCCACGCTGCAAGTGACCCATGACCGGAACCATGGCTGACCCAAGCTTAAATTTGAAAATTTTCTATTTTATGTGGGAAAACTTTAGATAGGGGGTTTTTGGCATGTAGAATTCAAATATGAGCTTAGTTTTTCTCTGCAACTTGAGCTCATTTGTACGTGGCTAATAATTTGTGATGAAAATGCAAAGTGGTTTTCTGATTCTTGCTTTGACGATAATTTCCGTTAGGTTAGCCAGGCTTGCTGGCGGAAAAATTTTATTTCAAGAAATATACAGCAGGGTTTACACGTGACTACATATTACACAAGGTATAAATACAGTTACAGTAAGCTCAATGACTACAATCATAATGGTTCCACGGTGTAATGAACCACTCAGTCACTGTCCATCGTTTTTACGGGTGGTTGGCCAGCCATTCTGTGAATTCCACAGTTCGGGCATCACAACCATGGGTCCTAGAACAAATGCAACGTCCAACCGGGCGGCATCCATAGACTGGAACGTTTTATGACTTTGCATCTGATGCTTCTTTAGGCGGGAATAAATCTTCCAGGTAACACCTCTCTGCAATGGCTGATCAGGTTCCGGCAAAATCATCATGAGGTCGTTCTGTCCTGATGTTCGCAATGCTTCTCTAAGTAGAATGGAAGCATTGGCTCCGTAGCGATTAAGAGTCGTTAACAGCTCGTAATTTCTGTCGTGTTCAGGCGTGCAAAGCCTGAGCTTATCTGCTACGTTTGTGGTAAATAGTCCCACTTCCACCAGGTAATCCAATATCGGTTCCGCTTTCATGTCAACAAAATAGTAACATGTTATCGTAAACAAGATCCATGATAGCTACTATAAAATGACAAGTGTATAATTGCTTCAAGTAGAAGAAAAAGCAACACCCTGCAACATTTGAAATAACGAACAACACACTACAAAACTAACATTGAGGCGCCCTGCTGTGATTGCACCTGTCCATATTAAAAATTTAACGCTTGGGTCCCCTGCTGTGTTTGCACCTGCCTCAAAATTTCAAACGGTTTTAAAACGATCATTTGGCTTACAATACAATGGAAGGAGAAACGAATGTTCAGGTAATAGTTTTACAGAGGTTTTGAGTGTTGAGGTTTTGAGGTTAGAGGTTTCTTGAGGTTTGAGGTAAGAGGTTTCAGTTTTTGAGGTTATAATGTTGGCGGGATTGAGGTTTGAGGCTTTGAGGTAAGAGGTTGTGAGATTAGTGGTTTAGAGATAAGAGGTTGTGAGATTAGTGGTTTAGAGATAAGAGGTTGTGAGATTAGTGATTTAGAGATAAGAGGATTAGAGGTTTAAAGATAAGCGGATTTGACTCACGAGGTTTAGAGATAAGAGGATTAGAGGTTTAAAGATAAGCGGATTAGTGGTTTAGAGATAAGCGGATTAGTGGTTTAGAGATAAGCGGATTTGAGGTAAGAGTTAGCTCCAAATAGTACCACCTGCAATGTCTCTTTCGTTTGCTTATAATCGAGTTTTTGTTTCAGGTCAGGATTTATTCCGGTCATTGCTCCCAGACCTTTCTGCGAACAGATACCTACCAGCGCCACTTTCGAGAACAGCATAAGCAATTGAGGAAGTTCATCCGTGAAGAATGTAATCGTGCCTTTACAAGCAAGGAAGAACTAGCCGCACATCATAAACGGATTCATATCGATGGTGGCAAGGCTCGTAAGGGAGAACCTAAGCATTGCTTCGACTGCTCCCGGACATTCTCTCGGTCAGAGCGCCATCTCAGAGAGCAGCATGGGTAGTCATTGCCAGTTGCCTGTATAAAATGTGGTCGCGTGTTTGCCAGGCAGGACCTCCTAATGACACATTGCAAACGAATTCATTCACATGGAACAAAGAAGCGGGGACCAGAACCAACAACGGAACAAACACCACCAGAATCACCAACAACAACAAACAGCGAAACGACAAACAACAACAAACAAACAACAAAACGATGAAGACTAACGAAGCCGAAACTGAACAACAATTAAACTTGTTCAACTATGTAAACTGTATGTATGTCTGAAGTAAAAGCATCCGCCACTCTGTGGCTTCAGGCGGAACCTCCCAAGAGGTTTGATGATTCCGTTCAGTCAAGGTGAATAGCCAGCACCGTCAGCTTCCTTCTTTCAGGAAAAGAGCAAACGTCAGCAACTGTTGACTTCTCGACCCATCCCTTAAAGAGAATATGGTAGCATTCATCCGTGATAAGCAAGTACATTTTGTCGTCATTCGTCCAGTTTTGGAACTTGAGCAGCATAAAATTTCTGATATCTGATGACTCCACAGTGCCACCATTGATTGCTGTAAGTTCCGCTTCCACACACCTCAAGTTGGCAGTGGATAAGATATAATCTCGTTTCGTCTGATATTCCATCGTCAGTCAGTTTCTTGTCAGATTTTAGCGCCTTTTATTACTTCTTCATGAATTCATCACATAGTTGTTGCACAGTGCAATCAGCAAGCCGTGCATGCTCTTCCGTCTTTAGTCCAGTGATGAAGTATTGGCCATTGTGAAATAGTCGTACAGTAGTTCCATTGAGTTTCCAGGTGAGCCCACTGAATAGCTCATGATCTATCATAACGTAACCGTACGGGCGCAGGTATTCATAGAGCGAATCCAAGTCCACAGCTGATTTGGCCTTGTTTGAGAATACAAGGTTGCATACCTTATAGTTCTCCAAGCTAGCATCCATCCTTTCAGCGAGTTTATGGGCATTTTCTATCGCATCTGAGGTTGAGGATGAACCAACACAGTTAAAAAATCCACTCTTGAATATCAGAAATGTGCAGCCATCATGCAGTATAGCCCCGCTGAATCGTTTAGGTTGATAGTAGACATCATCCAGCTTCGTCAGGGCAATTTCTTTTCCAAGCTTTCCAGTAAGCACAACGTTGACGATCGGCATTTGCAGCACTGTCCACCAGCTTCACACGTTGCTCGTATCCTATCCACAAACTTCTTTACAACCCGGTCGTTGTCATACCTTCTCAGGTATTCCATAATAGATTCATGACTATGCCCTTGGCATCGTTTGAGTAGAAAGTAGATGCAGTATTCTCCACAAACGTTAGTATCAAAGTTCTGGAGGCAATAAGGGTTGTATTTATTAACATCGTACTTGCCAAATTCAGCAATGGGAGGCAGTCCATAACTGTCAAAGTATTCTATATTGTTACCAACATAGAGTGCAACCCAGTGTTGGCCAGGCTGATCTGCGGGGTCGGTGTTGGCAATAAAGCAGGCAGGTGTTGACTTGATGTTTGGTAGACAATCACTGGCAAATACCCCAATGAAGTCTTTACATCGTTTCATCGTTTCTGTAATCTCTTTAGTATTCATATCGCGTAGTCAAAGAATGGTGTTCTGTTGGCATCAATGGCAATCAAGTTATCAAATTCTCCATATATGATTATGACGATGCCTTGAGGGAAATCCGCAGCAGGCAAAGGCTCCTTCAGATTCATGCAGAGGCTCAAGTCGCCTTCTCTAATCAATTTCATAGCTCCCGTATCTACGTTATCGGCAGTTAGACTAAAGGTGAACATGGTGAATCCTTTAATAAAGTTGTTGTAGGATATACCCATGCCTCTGTCCAAGTTGGCCATGTCGCAGTTTTCGTAGAGGTACATGTATGGAAAACTGTAATGATAAGTTTTCCAGTCCATCTTCAAGGGATACTTGGGCACATATTCGTCTCCACATTTAAGGGCAATTTCTGAGACATTGCAGTGTTCAAACTTGAAAGGGTTCTTTGTGAAAGATCCGTTGAATGCTTCAGCATCTACAAGGCTTATGACCACTCCTCGTGGTAATTGGCCACTATAAATTGAGTTTTTAATTATATGCTGAAATCCTGCAGCTATATGTCTTGTAGCCATTTTAATCCTTCGTACAGGATATTTTGCCGTATTTGGCGTCTGCAAGATTTGTTCAATTGCTAGGGAAAGGGACTCTTGTGGCTTTACTTTCCAGACGTACAATCTAATATCGTCTACTAATATCTTGTACTTTGTACCATTACTGATTAGACAGAAATTATCGCTGTTTCTGTGTAATTCCAGTGCTAGCTCACAATCGCTCAGCAAGTATCTTTCCTGCTTAAACAAGTCACAATGCAGTGGAGCCAGTAGTTCAACCGCGTTGTTATCTAGAAACGGTTTGGCTCTCTTTCCAGCTACTTTTGAGTCTAGTTCAAAATTGTCATCCTTGTAAAACAAACTTAGTTGTTGATGAGAGTTTTTGGCGTCCCATCCGTAGTTTAGCAGTGTCTCCAAGTACGCTTGGTATGCATAAAGTGGGCCCGAGCTGTAAATTTCCTTGTCGCTGAGTTTAACTACAAGGCGCTCAAATAGGGTTTTCCCAATCAAATTGATTGGAGCAACGGGAAAGTAGTCCGCGTCTACAGTTTCATCAGCTGCTGCCGTCTGAGTCACAGCTGCGCCAGCATCCGTTACCACTCTGAGTTTAATGTAAAGGTAGTTTTTGTTGAGATCTAACGTGTACGCGTCTCTTGGGACGAATATCCTGTATGGACCAGAATTGGTTACAGGATGTTGGGGGTAATATTCTGACCAGTATCCTTTCTCAATGGCCACCTGAGTGGGTGGGACTGAGAATAAGTCCAGTTCACTCTTGAAACCGGGAACAGAATTTGCGTCAAGTCGCTTAGTCATAGTCTAAAACATAGGTTAACACGGGGGCGGGTATGGGGGGTCCAAGCCCCCCCAATCCGGGCAAGGTACAAGCCCTATCGCCGCCAGGGTCAAGGGGTAAGGAAAAATTGGGCAAGGGGCAAGCAGAAATGGCCGGAAAAAATAGGTGTTCGCACCAAAATTCCAAAAAATTTCCGGCTTCGCCGGAATTTTTTACTAAAATTTCCTATTTTTTCAAAAAAATCGATCAAAATTTTGAGATTTTTTCTAAAAATTGGCAATTTTCTTCACTTCCTTTAAAAATTTTGAGTTTATATTACTATTAGCGTTAATTTATGCTTGTGGTACAAGCCCCCCTCGAAAATTTCGGTTCAAGGTACAAGCCCCCTCAGAATTTTCTTGGGACAAGCCCCCCCCAGGATCCGACCCTATATTAATGTATGGTCTAAAATGTCTCTTTTTCGACGCTTAGCTTTTCTTTTGCCTATTGGTTTTATGTTATTGGCGCGCTTTCTTGATCCGAGGCCTTTTCCTTCCTGTAAGTCCTTACCCGTGGTTTCCAAGACTCGACCTACGGCTTGTTTTGAGTGTCGTTTAAACGACGTCCCAATGTCTTCGCCTCTATTCATATAGTCTCTCGCGACCTCTGAGCCTGTCCGTAGTGCTTCTTTGCCCACTTCAGCACCTATTTTCCGTACTGTCGGCCATATAGCTCTGAAGATGCCACCAAGTACTTCACCGAATCCACCACCACGCTGATAGGGCACATCTTTGTAAAATGCTCCACCTGTTTGAAGCAAACTATGCTCCCAGGTTTTCACACTTTCGGGGTAATATGGAGTTCTCATAATTGCTGTCTTCTAAAGTGCAGTTTTGCAAACACTCTTCCATAATTGAATGCAATGTGTCTAGCATTATCGTCGTTTATATTGATTTCGATTGTGTCAAACTCCTTTTTGAGTACTGGAACGTAGTGCGGGTTGTTGTATATCTTATCTATAATTTCTCCGTGTTCGCCTTCAACGTGAACGACTCTCAGAATGGGCGCAGTTGTATTTCCGACGATTTGGGGTGCTACAATGTCACAGTAGACGTACATGGAATAGAATCCAGCCCTCATACCGGGTTCCCCAGTTGCAATAATCTTGTGTTTTGTAACGACGCTTGATGTTAGGGAATCCCAGTCGTCAATATCTTCTCTTTCCTCAGTAGGCGGCTGAAAATCTAGCAGTCTTTCGTTGAAACCCAGCATATACGCCAACTTTTCGTTAAACCTGATACTGAAAAGTTTGGGTGCTCAAGATTATCTGGGTTTTCAAACACTTTAAACACTACACGATGTAGGCCTTTGTCAAAGTATAACTTGCACTCATACACTTCACCGGTCTCATTTTTCATATACTGAATGCTCTTGTTTATGCCTTCGCATAAATCTTCCACTGTTGCGTAATGTCTTGCAGGAAGAGCTTTAGCCTTTGAGCTGTCATCAGAAATGAATACTCGCTATAGCGTCAACTTTTCTGCCTAGATTAGCCCATGTCACGGGATAGATAAACTCAACAAGAGCAATTTCCCATTGCCCGTCCAGATCTATACGGTGTGGTAGCTTTACGCTAAAACTGCTTAAAGTGTTAAAGTTGTTTGTATTACTAGGTAGATGAAGGTAAAAATCCGTCATTTTCGTTAATCCAGCTGTTAAATTTGTCATGGTATCCTAACCACTTGACCAGATATTGCTTATGTTTGCCTCTTCCTCCAGTTTTTATGATCTTTTCGATCCAATACGTCTCTGGTTCAGTTATTGCCTGAAGCTCCTCCTCATAGAAACCACCATCAATTGGTTCCCCTTGCATGTCACTTAGTTTGTACATTGGAGGTTGGCCTGGAGAAGGTTTGGTAATTTTAAACAGTTCTTCTGACCAATTTGGGAGATATCCCTTTTCAAAATGCCTTTTGATCGGCTAATTCTCACAATATCTCCTTCACTAAATGTCGGAGCCCTAAATGGTACTATTTTACCATATAGGTCTTGAAGACCTTATACTGGTTTTGTGGATCCGAAAATTCTTCTGAGAACGTTGATATGTTTTCTCAGACGATGCTTTTCTTCGTCGCTAAGCGGTACGTTACCCGCTAGTACGTTTTCCACACAGTCACAAATGACTCCAATGAGCTGATTGTCTGCTGTCTTGAGTATAGCTTTACGTTGTTTTGGGTTACACTTGCATAGAACACTCAAATAGTCTGCGTTCTTTTCAAATCGTTGAGCCATATCGCTGATGATACATGAATCGGGAATAGCTTTCATGTCTTTCTTACGGTTAATATTGTTTACACCGCATGTATTTATGTCTTCTTTAGTGTGTACACCCCATTAAGTTCATCTGGAAATATGTTTGTTCGCAGTCGAAATTCTTCTGGCGTTGCTTGATCCAGATCAATCAGCAGGTATCCATGAGGCTTACTTGTGGAATGATTGAAGGCTTGCATGAAGCCATTTACTTGACCAGGGTACATTTGCTTGGCGAGATTCAGTGGAGTTAGCTTGTCGGCAGGATTCTTCATTAGTACAATGTACTGAGCATTTATCCTGCTTGTCCTCCTTCAAAGAATATGTCTTGAGTGATATGTATTACGCTGCAGGACCAGTGATGGCACCCACGCGTATGTGCTTGTTACGTTTCAGTTCTTCTAAATTTGGTAGTCCCTTTTCAAAGGTAACATAGGGAAGATTTTCATAGGCTTCTTGCAATTCGGTGTAACACCACAAAATCCGATCTGGTTGGGGTTGGATCATTTGATCCGCATGCTGTAATAGCTTTGAAACGAATGTAGTCTTTCCAGCTTTAGTTGACGCTGCAACTATGCAGGTAAATGGATGCTGTAGCATCAAAAAAGGAGTTGGTATAAATGCCATTTTCATCGTGTTTGATGATTGGCGGAAACGTTGTTTTTATTGTTTACAACGTTCACGATTACACAAAAGTTCATCAATTAGCAGGTTCTGGCTTCTTCTCTAATCTTCATCCACATCTTGCCAAGAACGTTGTCACCACGCCATTTTTTTGGGTTTATGGCAAGGCGATCATCCGCATCCAGACCAATACCACTATAATTGTCTATTGATCCTGTAGCAGCCGCAATTATCCCATCACCAGTGTCCATCAGTAGCCGCTCAATATCAGCATTTTGCCGCACCTTTTCCCTGACGCCAATTTCCACAACCGAAGCACGCATCCTCTCCCAATCTTCATCGTTCTCTGTTGGCAGAGTTGTTCCAATATGAATTGCTTCCTCAGGCGTCCAGGCTTGTACAATTCGATTGAACTTGTCGAACTCTCCAAGCCATCTTGCCTTTTCTGCCACGTAGAATTGCATGACACTCCTGAAGGGCACTCCATATACGATAAAGTTGGCCTTGTAGTAGTTGGAAAAGGGATGATTCAGGTTTGTAAATAGCAGCAAATCATCTCCGCGTCTCGTTTTCGTCTTCACGTAGCCTTCCGTTCTCGTCTGTCGCCTCTTTCTCCCTTCGTTCTTGTGATGTTGGTCTTTGTGCCATCGCAGATATCTCATTGTGTTGATGACTTGGCCACAGCATTGACGAAGGTGGCCATCTCGCATGTGCCTTCGCTTCTCCTTCAGGTCCGGGAAGGTAAGGTTGCATGTCTTGCAAATAGTTGCCATGTTGTAGAGCAATGTGATTGTTGAGTGATTTCAAGTTAACGTAATCCTTTCCACAGTAGGTGCAAAACCTTAATTGTCTTGCTGTCATCATAAAAATAATCAGTTTACTAGTTCCTTTTATTAATTTCGGTCATCAATCCCTTTTATTAACTTTGGTTGTCATAGCTCATATATTCTGAGCATGTCTTCTCTTGTAATGTACATCTTCCCTACTTTAGCAAACATTATTTGTTTGTCATCTGCCATACAGAGTTGCATACTGTACTGCTCCGCCTTATATGGGCAAAGAAGGCTGGGATTTTCGCTGATTTTACAGTTTTGGTTGAAACACTTGTGCATAAATTGCTGCATTTTGTGCAACTGCTTTTCGCTGAGGGTCTCCTTCAGATTATTCTGAACTAGCTCAGTTTTTCTATCTGGTAGTAAGCTAATAGTGATAGGATAAAATGTATCATTTCGGTGTGCTGGAAGAGTTACATTCAAAGTGAATATGCTAATACTAGTGACAGTGATAGTCACCACTAATGTAATAAGTAGAAGTCGTTTTAGTTCCATTCTTAACAATAAATATCTACATATATACTCAATACCTCCCATCCTTTTATGATTATCATGGAGCATGTACTCCGCTTTGTCCAAAGCTGCAGCATATCACCCAATCAGGAACTAGTGCAAATGGCAAGACAAGCCCGGCCATGTCTTGATTCGCTGATGAAGATTGCAGATTACCTATTTAGCGACGGAATAAATGTGATACCTCGAGTGTTCGCATTTGTCGCCTTCGCAAAAGCTCTTACAGCAGAGTACAAACTGAACCATCACGTAACTGATCTATGGTGTGCAGTAGCAATATACAATCACTGCGGTTGGAGATGGTTGCGCAATCATGATTGCCTAATCAAGGCTATGATTACGCTGTAAATACAGACGAAATTAATAAAAGGAACCGCTGAACAACATCTAAGCATCAGCAACCACTCAACCAACCCACAACAAACATGATTGAACCATACGAACATAACGAGCCAAACTTTGGCTTGAAATGGATACAAATTGACGACCGTGTGCCCATGGACAGTGAGACTTGGATCACTCGGATTAGCAATCTCTTGAGAGGCAAACGTAAAGTCTCTATGATTGTCAACAATGGTACTGGAACTTTGGTCCCCATTGCACTTACGGATGTGGAACGCTTCCCGAAACAGACTGTGGCCCACATTCTTCATAAGAAGACAGCCATTGTTCCACTTGTTCTACGTGCCTCTGTCAGAAGATACTGCGGACGGAGTCGAGTCGGACTAGACTGATTGATGGAATGACGAAACCTCTCCGGAGGTTCCGCCTGAAGCCACAGTGTGGCGGATGGCTTTATTTCAGGTAAAAAAGCATTTATACATACAGAATAACTTGTTTACATATAACATATATATTTACAAAATGGGAACATTAGTTTGTCAACAATAATTGTCACATTTGAGATTCTTTCCACTGAATATCTTGATCCAGGTCGTTGCAGACGAGCCCATTCTAGTACATCCACCAGATCTAGTTGATTCAGAAGCTTATAAAAGTCTGCTTGGTTTCCAACTGTCATCGGGTATTTCAGCATTTCTGTATTTCCGCTGGCGTAGAAATACGTCAATTCATCAGTAACAACGTTCCGCAAAACATAGCCAAAGCAGATACTTCACTTGCCAGTGGCCCTCTGTTTGCTAAAAGTTTCTTCACAATAGCTCTTAATCTCATCCATATCCATGTGATTGAGCTGGTAGTTGTATCGGCATTGTAATTTTGTCTCTCGGTGGTGAGTTTTGATGAAATGCCAGTTTGCTTGATAAACCATATCTATTGCTTCATCTCCAAACACTGTCGGCGAATCATTCTCCTCCGTCGGCTCGGTGGTCTTTATCGTTTTTGTTGCTGGTGGTGTTTGTTCCGTTGTTGGTTCTGGTCTCCGCTTCTTTGTTCCATCTGGGTGAATTCGTTTGCAATGTGCCATCAGGAGATCCTGCCTGGCAAACACGCAACCACATTTTATACAGGCAAACGGCAATGACTGCAAATGCTGCTCTCTGACATGGCGTTGATACGTATCTGACCGAGAGAATGCCCGGGAGCAATCGAAGCAATGCTTAGGTTATCCCTCCCGAGCCTTGCCACCATCGATATGAATCCGTTTATGATGTGCGGCTAGTTCTTCCTTGCTTGTAAAGGCACGATTACATTCTTCACAGATGAACTTCCTCAATTGCTTATGCTGTTCTCGAAAGTGGCGCTGGTAGGTATCTGTTCGCAGAAACGTCTGGGAGCAATGACCGCAATGAATCCTGACCTGAAACAAAAACTCGATTATAAGCAAACGAAAGAGACATTGCAGGTGGTACTATTTGGAGCTAACTCTTACCTCAAATCCGCTTATCTCTAAACCACTAATCCTCTTATCTCTAAACCACTAATCCGCTTAAACCACTAATCCTCTTATCTCTAAACCTCTTATCTCTAATCCGCTTATCTCCAAACCGCAAATACTCTTATCTCTAAACCACTAATCTCACAACCTCTTACCTCAACCTCTAAGCTAAAAACCTCTGTAAAACTATTACCTGCACATTGGTCTCTCCTTCCATTGTATTGTCACTGCTAGAGCCAAATGATCGTTTTAAAACCGTTTGAAATTTTGAGGCAGGTGCAAACACAGCAGAGGACCTTACTGTTTAATGTTTCAGTATGAGCAGGTGCAAACACAGCAGGGCGCCTCAATGTTAGTTTTTGCAGTGTGTTGTTCGCTATTTCAAATGTTGTAGTGTGTTGCTTTTTCTTCTACTCGATGCTATTATACACTTGTCATTTTATTGTAGCTATTATGGATCTTGTTTACGATAATTTGGTGCTATTTTGCAATTACATGAAAGCGGAACCGATATTGGATTACCTGGTGGAAGTGGGACTAATTACCACAAACGTTGCAGATAAGCTCAGGCTTTGCAGGCCTGAACACGACAGAAATTACGATCTGTTAACGACTATTAATCGCTACGGAGCCAATGCCTCAATTCTACTTAGAGAAGCATTGCGAACATCAGGGCAGAACGACCTTATGATGATTTTGCCGGAACCTGATCAGCCATCGCAGAGTGGTGTTCCCTGGAAGATTTATTCCCGCCTAAAGATGCTTCAGCGACAAAGTCATAAAACGTTTCAGTCGGTTGGACGTTGCATTTGTTCTAGGACCCATGGATTGTGATGCCCGAACTGTGAAGTTCACAGAATGGCTGGTCAACCACCCCTGTAAACGATGGACAGTGCCTGAGTGGTGCATTACACCGTGGAACCATTATGACTGCAACCATTAACTTAAACTTATGCTGTATAATTAACTTTGTATAATATGTAGTCACTGGTAAACCCTGCTGTATACTGCTTGAAATAGAATTTTTCCGCCAGTTCGTTTGGTTCAACATTATCGCTACAACGATCATGGTTCCGGCCACATACACCACGGAGCTTACTTTGCAGAGAAAAACTAAGCTCATATTTGAATTCTACATGGTCAAAAACCCTATAGGTAAACTTTCCCGTTAAAAACAACTTTTAGTTTTAAACTAGGGTCAGCAATGGTTCCGGCCATGGGTCACGTACAGGTTGGATCTTAGGTAATACAAGAAAACTAAGCTCATATTTGAACTCTACATGCCTGAAACCCATATGCACACATTTTTCCCGGCGAAAAGGGACAACTTTTAATTTTAAGCTAGGGTCAGCCATGGTTCCGGCCATGGGTCACTTGCAGCGCGGAGCTTAGGTTGTAGAGGAAAACTAAGCTCATATTTGAATTCTACATGGTCGAAAACCCCCTAGATAAACTTTCCCGTTAAGAATAAATAATTTTCAAATTTAAGCTTGGGTCAGCCATGGTTCCGGTCTTCCAGAAGCTACAGCTGAGGCTCCAGGCTTCTTTACACCACCACCTCCTCCAGAGCCTCCCGGCCTCCGGGCCTCTTTACGCCACCACCCCCTCCAGAGCCTCCCGGCCTCCCGGCCTCTTTACACCACCACCCCCTCCAGAGCCTCCCGGCCTCTTTACACCACCACCCCCGCCAGGCTCTACGCCTGGTGCTCACCTATTACTACTTACATGATTTTGGTATATGCATGGCTGAATTTAGTGTACAATATACATAATTTAACCAAAGCACATGGTATACCTGCCCTGAACTAATTTCTCTAAAACCAACCTTGCTACTTGAAATAATTAGCACTATATTACTCAGACAGTTGCTTCACAATGTGATAATTTCTAGTAATTAAACATTGCAGATCTGGTCCACCGCACTGCAAACAGGACATCTGATTCTTTACACATGCGAAGATGTATGATGATATAAATCTGTCAAAAGGATGTCTAATGATGGCCCATTTATGCCAGGATGTATTCTGCCAGAATTCAGATCGGATGCTTGGCAATGTCGAGAGCCAATCTTTTGGAGTTTCTAAACACATGCAAATGATATCAGTTATGCTGAATATACATTATTATTATTATTATTGCTATTATTATAGTAATTATTATTGTTATTATTATTATTAATTTATTATTGCTGAGGCAATAATGGCATGCATAGTCAGCAACGAACTAATCTGATACCACTTTGGAGCCTGCCAAGACTTGACGGCAAAAAGACATGAGTATACAAAGAGTGACAAAATCAAACAGAAACATAATCACTTTTTTCTAGTCGCACTTAGAATGGCTCATTCCCCTTCGCACAAATCGGAACTGGACAACTATTTTATTCGAGAAAATAAGTCGCTATACTGCCAAAATTTAATCTAGTTACTTTGCTTTAAACACTCCATGTTATCAAGCGCACCACTTTTGATAAGTTTAATTTTATGAAATGGGCAGATGAATGGGTACTTCAGGCAGAAACAGACTTATAAGGTTGAACGGGATCAAGCTTGCCAAACATTAGCTACATATATGGCATATTTTAGTTATGCATTTAAATATGTTTGCATTCAAGAAAGTAAAAATATATTTAATTTTCACTTTGTAAACTAGGCAAACTATCTACTATTAGCTTTCCTCTTAGTAATACTATTGTAGGGTAGTATTGGTTTGTTTCAGCAAGCAAAGCTGCTGAGCCTCTAAAATCAAATGTTAAATATAAAAGACGCTCGTGTTTCAATTGATCGCACTTCACATGGTCGACTGACTCTGAAAGCAGTCCCAGTGATAACCTAAGAAATTTGACAACTATAAAACGTCTACTTTTCCTGAGAGTTGCCGCGGTTATTGCAAAAGTTTCATCTTATATAGTTGAGTATAACTCCTGGTAAGACACATGACACAAACTGCAATGTAATTTTTGCTGTCCAGTGCAATAAAGCACTATTCATGTTTCTTTGGTAGTGGACAATGCCAGGATTACAAAGATGAAGCATGGGAACAAAAAAGACTATCGTGGACATTATACCATAACAATTTGTTCCTACTGTGTTTATATAATATTTCATTGTACCCAACATAACTGGCTCAACTGAGCCAGGAAACCAGAAAGTCGGTGCCAGATTTCATTGTATTTACTTACCTTTTAAGCAGAATTTCCAGGCAAAAGCAAATATTCCATCCTTCTTTAATACAGATGTATCAACATCCAGTACTTTTCGACAAAACAATGAGAACATATGGGTTCCCATATTCTTTGGAATTCGGCAAAAGACACTTGAAGAATTGTGATCAATTAGCCAGTAGGATCGCTCACTAAAAAAATTGAACGTTTCAAGCGTCTTGAACTCGTAAGTAATTTCAACTGCCCTGCTTAGAATTGCAATTTTTGACAGATTTCTGAACTTACAATGGATCATACATTTCTGCCCTTGCTAGAGGAACAGGCAGCTTTCCAAGGGATATCTGTTCTACGAAAGACTGATCTGCAATTCGTTTGCTTGAATGCTGTCCATTTAGTGAAACAAGTATTATAGCCGAAATCAGAATGGCTGATGACGTTATCAGTAGAAAAACCAACTTCATTGCCTCAAATCAGATAATCCAACGAAGCAAAGTGTTGTTGAGAAAAGGATTAAAATAACACAAATAGCAACCACATAACACTTCCGTGGACTCCGTGGCATTGACCGATCCTTGATTCTGAAATTTACTTTAATTATTTTAATTTATCAAATGTTGACATGTTAGCCCCGCCCCGCCAATTTCCATCCTGGTGGGGTGTGGGGGACTCGCTAACGACTCTAAGCTAACCTACCCCCCAGGTGGGTGCTGGAATGTCAAAAGGCTAGTCGAATTCACTGGGATTCTACCCTTTTGCTGTGCACTCGGCATAGAATCAGAACTGGGAGGGGCCGGGGGCGGTTCCCCCCGGTTGGACCGTCGCTCCGGGGCTGGGGTAGGGAATTGGGGGTAGGGCCAAATTCCCCCCCCGCCCCGCCGTGTCAACCCGACAGCACTCATCTCTGCTATATTTGAGGTCTCTAAATTTGCTTCCTCACCTTGAATAAGTTCGTGAAAAAGTGTGACCTTTTCGTGTAAATTACGCGTTATACTACGAGTGATAGGTCCAGAATAATTTTGGGACATCTACCACTGTCAGGGTCGCCCCTATTCCCGTAAAGTCGATATGAGATACCCACCTTTGGATTTAATTCTGGGAGATTCGATATAAACCCTATCAAGTCCAGTCTAATTCGAAATATGTTACAGAATGGCCAAACACACCTTAGTCAGGAAGAACAACAACTGCGTGGCCCAAACAACTACTAAATTATATTTCCTTGATATTAGAAACTATCTATCTCCAGGGATGTCATATAAACAATGGCTTAAAAGTTTCAAAATATCGGACCAAAGGGTTGTTTTCCCCAATGAAGCCTTTACATCTCTCGAGTTCCTTGTCCAAGGACTTCCAAGTTGAGACATGTTCTATTCCACGTTTAGGCAAGAAGAGGCCTCAGATGAGGACTATCCGGCAGTTGTAGAAGCTTGTGACTATTACAAATTTAAAAATATAAGGGATTTTCTAATTTGGGATAATAATTTTTACGTAGAACCGTTTCTTAGGGCTACTGGCAAAATGGTCGAATTTTGGAAAGGAAGGGAGATTGACATGTTCAAGGGAGGGGCTATATCTCTTCCAGGATTGGAATACAAATACATGATTAATGGGATTCCCAAACACACTATTCTTCCCCTTTGGAGTTGGCGCAGTGAACCTTGGCATAAGTTGGTGAAGGATAATATATTAGGAGGCCTACAGTCACTGAGGTGGTCAGCCTAATTCAAGCAAATCGACTTTTTAGACTAGTTGAGGTGGACATTGAGGTACCTGAGCATAAAAAGGAATACTTTGCAGAGATGACGCCCATCTTAAAAATGTGGAAATCAGTAGGGAAGACGTTGGGGATCATATGAGGAAGTTTGGTGAGGAAAATGATCTGATGACACAACCTAGGAGGGAACTGATTGGAAGTTATTTTGGGAAGAAAATCCTTTTGACAACTCCCCTAATTAACTTGTATCTCAAGCACGGGCTCAAAATTACTAAGATTTACCAAGCAATCGAGTTCAAATCTAATATGGGAAGTATGTTTAAACTTCTGGGAAATTCGTACTATACGCGGACCATTACAAATTTGGAAAAGCACATGGAAGTTAAATTTTGTGAAAGATCAGGGGCAAACAGGGAGGCTAATGGTTGGAGGTTCAGGCGGTTAGACGATCTGGGAAATGGGTATATGAAGTTCAATCTGCTATGTCGAAAATTGTCTAACGCTTACCTGAGTTAGTGGGTTCTTTGTTTACCAATACGCCTAACTTAGAATGCTAGAATTTTATTACGGTTGCCTAAAACCAAACTTAAGACCAGGATCATTTCAACTTTGTCAAATGGACACCGACTGTCTATATTTCACCTGCTCTTCCAAAAACTTCGGTGACTACGTCCCACCCGAAAACAAAGAAAGCTGGGAAATTGCTCTTAAAAACTTTTTGTCTTAGACCCTCTACTCAGAAAAGAATTGCAGGGCTGTTTAAAAAAGAATGGACGGGGGAAGGTATTATAGCACTTTGTAGTAAAATCTATTTCGCTTGGGGTGAAAAGAATAAGGTAAGCCATAAAGGGGTGAATAAAAATCGAATCATTTCACTATAGAAGATTTTATGAAGGTACTGCAAACTGGTTGTACAAAACCTGAAGAGAATAGAGGACATGTGAATGCAAATGGGGTCATGGATATGTACCACCAAACAAAGGACGCCCTATCATACGCATATCCTAAACGCAAAGTATCAGGCTGAGTGACGACAGTGCCCTTAGACAAATAATATTGACTTACGCTACTGGTCTCAATAAGAATGAGAGGTTTAAAGCAAAATTACCAAAAAATGTGAATAAAAGCAAAAACCCAAAAATATTGCATGCACCGGACTAGATGGATTCGATTAATTAGTATAAAATGAAGTTAAATAATTAAATAGATGAGCGAGATAAAGAAATAATGAAAAACGCCTTAGTAGCCTTAGTCCGAACAGGAGAGAGCCAATGGGCACCCAGAGAGAACTAGTCTCTGGAGCTCCTGCCTGGTTGTCCAAAGAAGGACAGCCAGCTCGGCTCTATCTGTGCTGCAACATAGCCAGAGAAGGTTTTATCAAAACCTCTCTGACTGTGCTATGCACAGAAAGAGTGTCTTCTGCTGTCACTGCTGGCTGTCCTTCTTTGGACAACCAGGCAGGAGCTCCAGAGACTAGTTCTCTCTGGGTAAGACCGCTCACAGCGCCCATTGGCTCTCTCCTGTTCGGACTAAGGCTACGGCCTTAGTGACTGCAGGCAGGCGTTTTTCATTATTTCTTTATGATTAATGCTTGTATCCTTCGTGGATCCGCCTGCTGGCCAGCGTTTACTTCATTTTCTTGACGTAGATGAGCGAGATAGGTAGGTTAGATAGGTAGGTAGACAGATAGATAGATAGGTAGGTAGGTAGGTAGGTAGGTAGGTAGGTAGGTACGTAGGTAGTTAGCTTAGATAGGCAAAAGTCCGGTAATGGGACGACGCCGGGTCTCAAGCAGAGGGACTGATGTCGGTAGTAGTATTGTTACTCTGACATTGGTGTTTTGGGGGAATGTAAAGGGAGCTAGGAGTAGTAGGAATACAGGGTGTACTGGGAGTCCGGGGGCACTAGGGTAGAGGAGGTACCAGGAGTACAGGTGGTACTGAGGCTACTGGGTGTACCAGGGTTACCAGGGGTACAGGGGGTACTGGGGGCATAGGGGGTATTGGGGGTCCCTGGAGGTACAGGGAAACTGGGGGTACTAGGAGTACAGGGGGATAGTGGGTACCAGGTGGTGACGGTTTTGTAATGTGACGTCAGGAATCCTAGTGGAGGCGTTGATGATGCAAGAATAACAACTGACCCCAGAGACTTCGGCATGCGCTTTTATAGTACCGGGATATGCAAATTAGGTAGTTTCGTGTAATATGCAAATTAGGTATCCGACTTTGATTCCAGACGGAATAGTATTCACGTGAAATACATTACACTCCTCCCCCTTTAGATTGGACCCTCCATTGCGCGGAAGTCTCTGCGGCCATTGCTAATTTTATTAGCAATAAATGAATAACAAACAAATAATAAACAATAACAAACAAATAACATTGTCAGCAAGAAACAAAATCTGAATCCAACATTATGATAGCAAAAATGCCACATCTGGCTATAAATAAAATCAAACAAGCAAAAACAGAAACGAAGTCTTGAAATAGTTTGATTTTTCAATTCAATAAACTTTTCTTCCTGGAGAGATCGCACAATCCAAATACACTTATCATCGCGAAACCAAAGAATGACCTGAGAAAAGTGAGGGCCCATCAGTCCTTGGACACACTCAAAAATCAAAATTACCTGGACCCTCCGTTAGAGGACACCGAGGTTTGCTCTCGTTGGCCCGCTGACAGTGGACGCAGACGTTTGCGATTCTCCCGTTGACCCACCGAAAGTGGACACAGACGGTACAAAAGACCTTCCCAGAAATCGATCTCTCCCCTTTGAATTTCCCGAACCAAAATAGTATTTGCAAACAGGTGAAATACTCTCCCCATCGAAGACTAATGAATGATAATGCAAAGCAAACAAAATAGATTGTTCGTTCAGATTTTAGGTTTCTTCTTGCTTCCATCACTTCGTTTTCTCGCGATGTTGTCCAGTGGAAAATAAATGGCTTCTTCCAAGTTTCCTGACCTTTGCTTCTTACTGACCACAGTTAGTTCCTACAATGAATTAGCATAAGATAATGATAACAAATATACAGTTAAATGCTGAATTTTCTTGCATAATAATCGTTACCAGATTTTCTTTCATGACCGGTTAGCTTAAATGTCAAGGCTCTGGACTACGAATCCCAAGGTTGGGTGATCGAATCCAGGTGTCGGTCAAAATTTTTTATATTTCTTCAATCTCGCTTAACTAATTTGCATAATAGAATTACTATCTACAGAAAACTAGCAGTATAAAAGGACAACATTCTTACACTTACATAAGTTTCATTTCATTCCTGATTCAACTCACGAAGACTCCAGCAGCCTACTGGCTGTCAAGCTTGTGTCAGGTGCCCAGGCTTTCTTTGAAAGTCTGGTCCCAAAGCAAGTTTGGCAGACCAAATCATCAAGGCTGAAGGATCGCTCGAGTGGCAAAGGAGTTTCGGTCTTGGAGACCCTCCTTACGCCAGACGTCATCATGAAGAAAGAAGACATCCTGGACCAGAGAAGAAGGAACAGTCAGAAGAAGGAAGCCTGACTGTTCCTGCCAATGGAGATTTCGATGAAGACATCAATGGAGAAATATCGATGGAGAAAACCACGAAGAAGAGCTGGGGAAGAATTTTGCAAGTATGTTGTTTACCTCTAGGGATTCCGATTGAGCTGCCCAACGCCGTTTTCTAGGACGGGCGTAGAAATTTCTCTGAGGTTGCTGAGATAGCCCTACTGGCCGGCAACAACTAAGCTAGGTTCTAGAAAATTGAGCTAGGATATGTTTTTCAATTTCTAATTTACTGGAAACATTTAAAATCAGTAGTGAGAAATGGGGTCAGCAAAACTTCCAGGCTTTAAAATTTTGTACAAGACAATAGTAAGAACGAGAAAAACGGTCACAAATCAAAACAATGACCAGCCCTCTAAGGAGAGGACATAAGCACCAAGAAATACCAAATATACACATTTCAATAAATTTTCCATAAATTTCAAAAAACTATTGTAACGGTCACGATTGTCAAGTCCTCATGTTTTGAGGGCTGACAATCGAAGGCCAGCCCTAAACTTAGGACATGTGCCAGAATTTTTATAAAAGCAAAATCCAGATGACAAATACCAAACCCAAATCCCAATCAAAAAGTACTTCTCCAACACGGGCCCACTTTAGCGGACACACACAACAATAAACTCATGGGCGCAAAACTGGACACACATGTACAACCAATACAAAAAATACAAAATTTCAAATTTTCAGAACCAAGCGTCGACCGGCCCATCCCCATGATGGACACTTGCCTTCAAATCATATACTGACACAAATTACAAACAGTCAACACTAACAAAAAGTTAGAATTCCAACTTACTTATCATTTCAGAGAAATCCTACCTTTCCGCCAATAATTGACCATTCGTGAACTTAGCCAGTATCTAAGATTCTTCTTTATCTTCCACATTCCAATTTCTTCTTCTTTGCCAGGGCTTCTGCATGAAAACACCGCTGAGAACTCAGTACCTGCATTGTTAGCATTTTTTACCGCTTTCACATACCTCTTATGTCAAAATTTGACCAACGTTGGAAAATCAACCAAGACCTATTCATCTAACAGTCCAAAATATGTTTCATACCCAAGGATAGAGTCCTATCTAGAATTGGACAAACTCACTTTTCAACACCAACTCAACTTTCATACACAATCAGAACATCGCATCATACGCGGCATACCATGGATCCTAAGGTATACCTCCAATCATTGATTCACATATAAAGCATTCACTCCCACAGACATCCAAACATTTATTCCTATCCTATTGGGCACTAACTTAATTTCGAATGTGAAACTGCTTCAAATTCTTCGCATGAACAGTTTTAGTTACCTCACCTGTCTTATCGTCAATAAGAACAAAATTAACAGGGGATGTCTTCCTCAAAATTATGGTACCAGGTGGTGACGGTTTTGTAAGGATTCCAGGAAGTAGGAGGTATGTCTCAATCCAATGATTGGAGGTCGAAAAGCGGACACTACACTCGTGGTATGAAACCCTAGTGCTAGTGTCACTCTGACTGACCATATTATTGCAAGTTCTTTTCGTAGGTGTGTGATGTCCTAACCAAGTAAAATAAAGTGCTAGAGCGTTATTTAGATTAGGGCTATATAGACACCCGCTCGTAATATAAAACAAATCCTATTCTAATACGAGCATTTATTTCGAAAGTTGCACAAAAACCAAATAAGCAAAAACGGCACAATTCACGAAGTCAAAAGGTGCTATGGCTCTCACCCGGAAATGGCAGAGACAATCACTACCCACGACCGACCACATTCACCAACACAGAAATCCCAACCGACTTAATCCGCCGTTTTGAACTAGCTCGGTTCTATGAGTCATAATAAGCCACGAAAATAGGTATTGCCAACTTCAGATTGATTATTCAAGAAATGCCACTCATTTGTTCACAACCCAATTTCGATCTACTTAGCTTTATCACACTGGTATATTCTATGTTCTACAAAAATTAAAAACTTAGTTTAATTTAGTTAGTTAAGTTTAATTTTCGAAGCTAACGTTTGGTCAATACCTTAAAACCTCGTTTTAACCGAGGTTTCAAAACCCAGATATCAGCATAGGAACAAGATTAACACTAACCCGAAGATAGCACAACACTCCGACAAGCCCGTTGTCAAGCCCGAGTAAGTATTGATAGGACGGGGACAGTGTTAGTAATCCAGCGAAAGGCCGGCCCTAGGTGTCTTGGATTAATGGCGAAATTCAGGTTTCGCACACAGCTTAAATAATTTCTATGTACACAACGTGGAGAAATTTCACAATAATTAAAAAAGGGTCCCCAGCTATTCCATTGAGGTAAAATGTTAGGCTACATTCTGATATAGTGATAGTTTCTTAGCTAAGAGAAAAAATTAATTTATTTAAACTTAATTTTTCACAGAAAAATTATTTAGACGGTATGCTTAAATGCCAGGAACAAGGCTTCCGAAAACGACTCTTGACAAAGCTCTGTAGACAGAGCATTGCTCACAACAAACACACATAACTCTTGACAACACTTATTTTCTTATTCCAGTCTGTGCTGCTGTAAAGTAACACTACAACTTTGGGATTTTAAAACCTCCTCATTAAAACCAGTCTATTCCAAAGATCAGAACGGGCGATACAAACATTTTCACAACAGTTTGTTCTTTGTACAATACAGTAAAATTGTTGAAAGAGACTGGATACAATCAACAGTACACCTATATAAGAGTGTGGCAGCTGGTAGGCTCTCTGGTATAGCTGAAGTACATGCTCCGAACGCTAACGGGACCCCTCCCCCCTCCACAAACGTGTACCTAGTGACCCCCCAAACAGTTGTGTACTCAGTGCACGTTTCTGAACGCTCACTCGTCGTATCCTTAAGTGTTAAAGCTCGAAAACACAACGCCTGCGTGCGTCCGGGTTAGCCGTTATCGCTATAAGCTTATAAAAAGTGTCCATTTTACAAGCTTATAAATCTTACCGTTTCACGAAAGTTTTACAAGTTGAGATTCTTAAAAATTTTACAAGTAGGAAGGACGACTTATAAAGCGCTTACAACGATAAATCCTTCATATTTTCGCTGCTTCCGCTTAAAGTCAATGGGCACAGTAGCTGCACTACAGAGATGAAACCGGGTCACAGGGTCACCGGGTCAGTTCGGGTCACTATATGGGCTGGGTCACCGTGTCAGGAGCTCTGACCCGGTCTTGACCCGGTATTTTTGATTGCTCCATCTACTGTAAGTGATTTATCGCTGCTGCTATTATTTTTGGAGGGAGAGGGTCAGACTGTGGGTTTCAAATCTCGGTAAGAAGGAAAATCTCAGCAAAACAAGATTTACAGATTCTGACTTTTGCTTTGCATTTTTGCAATTGTTATGACTTACTGCATATCTTCAGGAACCAATTGTGATTGATTTTATTTCATATTCTCTGAATCCTAGCCATAGGAAAAATATTTCCAAAGAATTTCCGCTGAGTGAAACTTCCATCATACAACTAAATGAAATATTTTACTAAAATATATAATGATAAAACAGAAAAGTGCTAATGTTAACCCCCATGATTAGAATTAGATGATGTTATGACTTTGATTAGGTATTTTGTTCCAAATTTGTTTGATTCAACAAGCTATGTAGTTTACTTCACATTGTTGAGTGCAAAATCGTGTAAATCGTTTTGATTTTTTCCGGCTTACTTACAGTATTCACATTCCAATGCTACTACTTTAAGGAAAGCAAAACATTTGCCCAACTTGATATTTTAGTCATCAGAAATGTCTAAAATGGCAAAAAAAACACTCACCACACCCCAATAAAGCATTTTTAATTTTTTGCAATCTTCAAGGTCACCGGCTCACCGGGTCAGGGGTCGACCGGGTAACTGGGTCACCGGGTCAGTAAATAGTGACCCGGTTTCATCTCTGATGCACTACTTTGATTTTTAAGCTCTCCCATACGTATGAACTTGAATTATATGAAACAAATAAACTTAGTTGGTTAGAAATAAAGTATTAGATTAACAGAATTAAAGCACATAAATTGGTTAGTTAATTAACAATTGATGAAATTAACATAAGTATATTTAATTTTAGCAGTTTACTTCTATTTTTTAAATTTCCACCCAACCTAATATTGGTGATTAGTCTTAAAACAGCGTCAGTTCACAAATTATCAAATGGAACCTCACCAATAATGTCGAATATTCGAAAATCAAGTTTAATTCTCACTTCCATGCTTTGTTTACATCGAAATAACATAACAATGCGTAGAAATATTTACAAATTGCCAGCTATAAGCGCTTATAAGGGTAAAAATTAGAAGCGGCATGAAAGAATTTTGTGCAACACTTTACAAGATCTTATGAAGTGCTCATAAACCGCTCAAAAATTTCCGCTTATAGCCTAATAGTAAACGACATTCTACGAATGTTAATGAAACGGTGGCCAGAGCATGTACCTCGAGCTGATAACACAGAGCATACCTGCTGTCACGCTCTTATATATTATGTACTCTTGATGTAATACGTATCGTTAACGTCTACACTGTCTTTGACCAGGCGCCTGTCTTTAACATGTTAATTACATTAACTTAAACCAAAAGAAGTCTACCAAATTCCTGGCTATTAGAGAAGAGCACGGGCCGTCCCGGCCCAACCCGCAATAAACGTTTGCTCAGCCCTGCCCGGCTGCGTATTTATAAAATGTACTCACACTACGCGCACAGGGAAAATACACGGGCAAGACACGCATGGCTTTATAAAATGCACCCACGTCAGTCGCACACTAAACAAGTCGGCCCTTAAAAAGGGCATTATCTCGCATTGAACTCAAACTCAAACTGGTAGTTGGAAGGACAGCGCCCTAATATCGTTTTCTTTGGTTGAATCAGATGAAATGTTAAATTATAGAAGCACTGAACTCTGGAGGCTCTGCGGCTTCACAATTGCATTGGATGTTACTTCACAGCCTACACAAGCTATCCCATCCGGGGTCCCATTATTGCCGAATTTTGAGACTACTTCGATTTGCTAATATATACTTTGTATTACCCGTTGGCCTCCAAAACATGATAAGGGCTGTTTGATCAGTATTGCACCTATCGGTATCCTAAACTATGCTGCGTTTGCTATCGACTTACCCCCTCCCCAAATTGACCCCCTCTCACTCCGCCCATGGCCATGGGGTCCAAACGAGGTACGCTAACTCGCTCTATGTACATGTGCTTAAGCTCGAAAACACAAGCACTTCATGCATGCAATTTGTGTCTGTATCGAACTTTGGAACACAAACATAACAGGGGAATTTACTTTGTTTACTGGGGTCAAATTCTGGAGAGCGGGGCCGCTAGCGAACAGAGCATACAACTATGATGTACATTGTTCTTTGGAGTTAGTACACAGAACATAAACACTGAATGCATTTTTCGGGGTAGAGGATTTTCTTTGTTTCAGCAATGGTTCCACATTTGCTTTCACATTTAGTTCATTAGCGTTGCCAAAATTGAACTTTCATTCTTCAACATCCCAAAGACTTAAGTGGCGTAAACACAGGTTTTTATCTGGTTGCATCTAAATTTCGATACTGACGCAATATGCAAATAAGCTTCTTTAACTTGATGGCAGTTATGTGGATTGCAATGCACGTTTAAAGTAGTATATTTGTCAAAATATGAAACTTGGCATGAAACTGGCAAGTTAAATTGAGGTTTATGTTTTGATCAGATATATCTTGTGTGGGTGTGATAAGCATAATAGCTAGTTGACATATGCAAGCCTAAGCACAAGATTCTGAAGCGATGGTCACGTCGGCTACGAAATGCCTACAAAGTCATGCGCTTTCGATTCAACGCTTATCCTAAAGGAAAATGCTCAGTTCTCCTTTCTGTTAATTTGACAATAAAAAACAACACAGAATACCATTTATCACAAGATTTTGAATAAAATAACCCTGGTAGATGAGATTAGAAGGAATATACTGGTGGTCACTTTTAGTGTTTGAGGAAGCGCCGCGTTCGGGATGCAAATCAGCAATCAGAAATTTTAGAAATTTCGAGCAACTAAGCTTAAGCTAAACTCCAAATCTAGCTATGCATCTATCAAAAGATTTTGAGTACACAAACCTAGCAAGATTCCACAAACACTGGTGGGCTGGGTATAGGCTTATAAATTTTCCACGGAGTGGCACTGTATCGGTCTGAATCTTACTGTCTAAGTTTTGCTGTTTTATAATTCCATGGAAAATCTCCGACGAAGCTGGAAACTGGTCAGCCGTGCCCTTAACTATGAAGTTTCACACATTTTAATACATATAAAACATACTCGCCTTTAAATCGATTTACCGGAATCTAGTCAGTCAGTTTTAAGCGATAAAACATTCCACGGAAATTCTCCCATTTGGCTGGAAACCGGTTGTCTTGGTTTTAGCTCTAAACTTTTATACGGCATATCGCCAATCGATTTTTGCTAATTCTACTCTAATCTGCGGAATCTTGCTGGGTTTGTGTACTCAAAATCTTTTGATAGATGCACTATGCCACGCTAAACTACCTAAGTCACTGCTAACTTCTCGTTGTAACTGGAATACCAAATAAAATTAGTTTAATTTCAATATTTAAAGTTTTATTGGACGACAATTGCCAAAATACTCTCGGCTTCATCGCTTGAAAATATCCACATTTAGCTTCGGATTTAGTTTCATTCTCTTAAACATCTTTCGACTCCAGCGCCGACAGTACTAGGACAAAGATAAACATGCGTCAAGGTGGGCCATAGTTTGGAGGCTGGAATTGCATATTTACACAAAAACTGTAAACAAGTGGGCCCCTAAAAGGGGCATTATCTCGCCGCTGAAGAGATGAGACCGACCTCTCTTCTACCTGGTAAATAGAAAAAATACATAACAGTTTGGTGGTTACTTTGTGGTTTTTGTTTTCCCTTTTTGCTGATACGTTTTGCACACAGGTGGCTAAGCAGAAACGCTCCTCTGTAATCTAATATTAACAATAATCCAAATTCTGTTTGTTTGTTTGTTCGGGATAAACGTAAAGAAAAGAAAGATTAATTATTATGCTGTAATGTGAAGAAATTAATGGGTAAGCAGCAAATTTCGGACAAGATGAGAATATGATGAGAAACTAAACTAAAATTATAAAATTGATTTCAGTTGGTTTTCCACTCTGTGATCAAAGATCAGTGTACATCCTTTTTGGCAGTTCTGTAGACAAAACGGTCAAGAAATCTAATTCAGAAATCAAAAATTTACTGATATACATATTATTTGCGTTCTATCTTTAACCCTTTAATGGCCTATTGGCATATTGTCCAAGTGGTTATTTTCGAAATCTATTTTCCGCGGACTGGTCAATTACCGGTTATTAGTCTGGGAATTTGCTCTTTTTTTGAGCGACGACCAAATTTTAGAGGACTACTTCTACATCAGCTGGAGTTTTGATAGCTTTCCGACGGCAATGAAAATATTTAAAATTTTGAACTGTAACAGCTCTCTATTTGTGCACGTCCAGCATCGAGATTAAATTAACAAGATGATAGATTCCACGTCAGAATCAAGCCTTGCACCTAAAATTAAGTTAGTTGTTTTTCTGCAATTTCGAAAGTTTAAAAATGCCGACCGCTTAATTTAGTTAAGCAAACCGTTAATGATCAAATTTCAAGCTTTAGTTCTGAGGAAATTCGGGTGTTAAAAGATTATATTGTTGTTGACATGAAGTTAAGATTGTGTGTTTAAATAAGATCAGCATTTTATAACATTTAAATTATGTAAAATATGTACTACTGTAGCCAAAATTAAATAAATAAACTTCAAATCCTAAACCAACAAAAATGTCCAAACCAGCGGCTCAAGTGGGGCCTCTAACGTTAAATTTGAATTTGTATAATTTGAGCTGTGGAGTGAATGTATTGTTTAGATAAACGTTTTGTAGTTTTCATAAAATCTTATAATTGGAAAGATTTTTGTCCTACTCTTCTGGATGCGCCAAACTGAGCAGAGCAAAACAGTTCCAAACGACACAAAAGTGTCTCACTTCTTGGTGAGAAAATGCGATTCGTTTCAACTGTGGAAAATGATGCTGCTTAACTCCATCAGTAAATAGTTCAACTGACAGCATGTAATACGAAGGCTAATTTGCATATCGTAATAAAAATGGAAATTACCTGATTTCAAATTGACAACCAAGGGGGGCCTTGTTCGAAGGATACCGCCAAAGACAGAAAATAAAATATTCGTTGATCGTTTTTACCAAAAATTTTTTAAAAAGTACTATCATTGTTTTTTTCGCGCTATGCAGAAACATGCAAAATGCTAGAACAAACAACGAGCTAATCCGACAATGTTTCACCCAGAGCCCCCTAATACAAAAACAGCCAGTTAATGACCCCTGTAGTAAGCATAGGACATCTTTTGCACAATTGTCGAAATCAGTTCACAAAGAGACTCAACCAATTACAAGTATCTCGCCTCTAGGAGAGATAAAAAAGTCTGGGTTTATTCTGACCTGTGCAGTCACTGTACGTTTACGTACAATACGTTTTTATAATATATGTAATGAAGTGAGCAAGATCCAAGACACGATCTGTTCTAAACCTTTAAACTTTCGATTAGTCTTCCAATTACACGGAAGGTCAGCACGTCTGTTCGCAATGAAGCAGACTTAAGCACCAGATCTCTGAAAGGTGGTGTTCCAAAATCAGAGATTCTCTGCAGCTAACCTTAGTAGGGGTCTTCGTCGGTGAGTTCGTTTGAGGCTCCTGATTTGATTTCCAATCGACAGCAAGAGGGGTCAGCACTTGCTTCCGCGATGATTTCCAATCTAACAGCAAGAGGGGTCAGCACTTGTTTCTGTTAGTAGCACTGGATTTTGGATGAGTTCCTCCTCACTGGATCTTCGGTTCTTGTGATCAGCAGCTGCACGGTAAACGCACCGTGTGTGAAGGCAAACGCGCCTGTATTTGCTTACAAATCGACTAGACGGTAAACGCACCGTGTGTGAAGGCAAACGCGCCTTTGTTCGCTTGTAATAAGACTCAGTCACTAGCACACGAATGATTTAATAATAACACTACAATTACAATTATTACAATTTGTGCGTTCAATGTGAAAGCTATGACAATACCAACGGTTCAATTACAATACAGGGTGACACAGTACAAATCTACTGTACCAGAGTTGCCAGTTATTTCCCTTCCTGAGGTTATTACTAATATTATTCCAATTTGGAATAATATTACAAACTTTGATTGAGTTTATGGGACAAGGTCGATACTCTTAACGCCTTTTACACCCTTCTACTCTACTAACTCTTTCCACCTCAAATTCCCTATATGCTATGTGTTACCCTATATGCTTGTGCTTTGTTACTCTTTATACGTCCCCTTACAATAGGACTGTCAAACTAGTATCACAATAAACTAAATTACTAATTATTAACCTAGGGACGGTCTTTGGGTGAGCCCCCGAAAGTCGGTTACCGCGTTCGCTCCGACACTCAGTTCAGGGATGCTATGTGAGACAGAATTTGAGGAGATCGAAACAGTTGGGGGTTTGGATAGTCCTTCCTTACCTATCTCTAGCTAATCTAAAATTAACACGATTATACAATGACGGATCTTCTTGTCTTCGTTCGGGACTGGGGACGTCGGGTGATTAGTTTCTGGACAGGGGGGAAACGATTTCCAGGGTCACGAAAATGATGTTCAAAAGATTAAGACACATTTATGAGTATTTTAGAGTTGACTGTTAGATGGTAGGCTTGACAAAAGTTCCGGTTCACCCAATGATCAGGTTTGAAGTGCTCGCTACGCCGTGTCCGCTCTCAATCCAACAACCTTGCCACTGCCGGTCAATGTACCTTTCCAAGGTTCCAAAATGTGACTAAATCTCAAGGCTTCCACTGATTATCTGACTAGGACTGACTCCGTCCTCTACTGATTCCACGAGTTACTGCTTCTGAATAGGCTACTGACACAAATATCGCTCAATCGTCCAGATCCGGCAAGACAGCGTTGGCTTATCGTCCGCACCTGAATCAAATGGGTTAAAACCCATTAGTACAAGGTCACGGTGCGGGAATCGAACCCAGCAACCATTACTCGTTCTTTTGCTTTCCTGGCCCAAAATGTGCATTTTGGGCCCCATTTGAAGTTGTGAAATGACGAAATGACACAAAACCATTGGCTATTGCCTTTTTGGCAAAATTAACTGTTCTTAGTAATTTCTTGTCACAACCAGGCCTTCTTGGCCATTTTAGATTACAACTTGCTGATTTTGATTTAAACTTGAGGTAATTCTTTGCGCGGACAAAACGATTCGGGACGTTCTCGCGTCTGGACCCAAATTAGTTCTTGATGACTTGCAATTGGACGAGACAATTCTTAAAAACGTATAAACTTCGCTATTCGTACATTATCTGGAAACCTGGCTTGTTTCGTTTGCTTGCACAAACCGGGCCGTCTGGCCCGTCTTAGATTAATACAAACGGATTCTGACAGAAGTTCACAGGTTCGCTTGAACAGCTTAAATGACAGAACAAAACTTGTATTTCTGGCCTGGTTCTGGCCCAATTTCATTGGTTTGCCACGGGAAACAGGCTAATCGTAAACATGTGGGAAACTTGACGCTTTTAAATGAACTTCTAATGTTGGAAGATGGTCAGACACTTGTCACTTATTACAGTTAACCTAGCTACTACCTATGTACCTGCATATATATATATATATATATATATATATATATATATATATATATATATATATATATATATATATATATATATATATATATATATATATATATTAAATTACTGAAACCTACGTAATGCTAACTTATGAGTTAATACTGCTGATTGCTTGACTTAGAGTTCTATGGCTAATCAGTTTTCCTACCTATGTTGATAAAAATAAATTAATATGCTGCTTTGTGGGTGAGTTTTTGCATATCATTATTTCAACTGTTTTCTACCAAAAATGCACAAACTCACTCACTCACTGTCTCAGCAGCCATTCTACGCAGTCCCTACTTACCGTCCTACCGACCTAGCCGAACTAAATAGCTGACTACTTTCCGCATAACTACCTAAGAAGCTCGGGGAAACGTACTGAACCCTGGCAGCCAGCCGAGTGATAGACGCGCAACCTACCACCCTTTCACTTGAGCTTGTCTGAACTTGTGCAAAACTGGCATATAAATTTGAGAAATTTGGAAGAACACGAATTTGAACAGAAGTTACATGATCTTGTAGGGTTTGAAAGACTGAGCATTTTTTGTGCTTACAGCACCAAAAAATATTAAGTAATTAATGAGAAAAACATAATTAAAGTTTGCTTCCACATATGCGTAACTTGTACATGCAACGTATTAGCTCAATTGCACACGTGCTGGGTTGCCACATTGCTTTCATATATAGGCGAGCTTGAACTAGTTCTAAACATAACCCGTGTAGCTCAATGGATGAGCACTGGACTGTAGTCCAGGGAATCTGAGTTCGAATCTCAGCACGGGTTTAATTCTTTTGCTTAGCTTGGACTATTGTCTTGTGTTGCAAAACTGAGCATTATAACCGACATGACTTAAGCAATTAAAGCTACAAACTCTAACTAAAAACTATTTTAAGCAAGATAACGGGTACTCTTGTTCCTAACTAGAGCTACACAGAATAACATTTTTCTAACTAACAATACAGCAATACGACACGACTAAGATCGCTTTCCTAAATTATAACCAAATAACCTTTTGGTCCGCTAATCGGACATTTATTATGAGGTATTTAATTGTGCTAGAGTTCTCGTTATCGTATGCATTAGTTACGTTTCTAACCTGGTTAGTTCTGGATTTCACAGTTGCGGCTCATCCGTCCCCTAATCGCAGGGCAACCTACACGGATGACCGAAAATCCAACAGATCTGCAGACCTAATACGGGGTCCCCGTGACCCTAGGCTGCAGAATCTGCCCTAACCGTCAAACAGAACAATATGTAAACAAAACTTCACGCTACATTCACTCCGAAACTGGCAATTTCACGTCAAACACGCGTCTAGGTTGTAACCGAAATAAATCCCTGATTAGCTGCGATTAGGGGCCAAATTGCTACTCAATTTGGCCCAGTTCCTGCCTAATGTCAGAGTAATTGCGCATCCATTCTGGCGTTTCCAGGACCCTTATCATACAAAGGGAATTTACATGGTATGCCCTCAATCACGCTCACAATCACACACTTTTGATTCTGAATTCACACTCAAAAGGGGCTAAACTTGGAACCTCATAATCCATAAGGAATTTACCCAAGAAGCCAATTACGTAAATTTGTGGTTCGCGTTCACACAATCATGGTCACAATCACACCAACAATTACACAATCAGCAGAATAATACATCACAAATCCTAGACTTCTCCTACCTAAATCTATCTATTCTTTGTATGCACCTCTGTGTCGTAGTTTGGGATTAACAAGGTCTTCGTACTACACTTGAAATTTGTGAACTTTCATAGTTTTGATAATGCTTAAGAAGTTTTGAAACTTTAACGACTTTGGAAAGCGGAACGAGTAATAATTGTTCGGCAATTATTACAACAAGAACACAACAACACACGTTGTCTGCTAAGGACAGCTTGATTACATTAATTTCGGGGAAGCCGGCCATTCCCCTCAAAAAGGCTAAATAATTAATAATTAAAGTGATTCTAGAGTTTTAATTCCTATTGGTTTTAAGTAGCCGACCTACACACATGACACTTCACAGTTGCAAACAATATTTTTAACTTCAGTAGCGCCTATCTTTGCGAATACGGCCGGCAATTCCTAATTGCCGGCTGTGGGGAGAAACTGTTCCTAATGTAACTCAGACTTAACATGAGGTCATAGCCAAGGGACCTCCTAACACGACTCAAGGGTGGGTCCCCACTCAAAATTCCGTTATTACTAAAAGAAACCCCAAAAACATCAAAAAGGAAAAGTAGCTGGCCACGAGGGCTCGCTGATTAGAAAGGTAAAAAATGACTGGCCACGAGGGCTCGCTGATTGAAAAATAAAAATACTGGCCACGAGGGCTCGCTGATTAAAATATAAAATAAAAATACTGGCCACGAGGGCTCGCTGATTTTCAATTAGTGATGAGCCAAAAAGGGGCTACAATTTGATAGAAATTTAAGGCCCGAAGGCCGAAAAATAAAGGTAAAAATAGGCCGAAAAGGGCCTCCTAAAACCTATAAAAGACGCGTTCCTCGTGTGACTGGCCGAGCATAATACGCTCAAATGGCCCTAGATTGTGTTGGTGTTTGCTTCGTGTTCACTCATGTCATCTCCTCTGACCTGTGTGGGCCAGAGGAGGTCCTAACTCGTGGTCCTATGGGGGGGGGGTCTAAATGCGTTGGGGATTCTCCGGCCATAACGCTGGCACACCAGGAGAACGCGTTTGTAGAGGGGGGATACACGGCCGCTCTCGGCCGGAGCTACAGCAAAGACTGACTGGAAATTTTGAATTTCCAGTCAGCCGACCTCACGCCTGTTGCCGGTCTCTTTGAAGCGAACGGGATTTCCAGACTCTTCTGGAAATCCCCTTTGTGGACGCAGACCCGACGTGGGCTGTTTGCACGCCTGGCCCACCGGAATGGAGATTTATGGGGGGTCTAGAGTTATGACCCCTTTGTGTGATAAATTTCCAGAGCTGAATCTCCATACACCTAGCTATGAGTAATTATGTTTTAGTGACCCATCTTCCAACCTAAGTGATAAGTTTGATAAACTTTCCTCCTTAGTAGTATAAGTTCACTTTAAATGAAAATTCGAACCACTTTTCAAGCAACAGGAGGCCTGCCAAGGCCTGGGAAGAGTAACGACTCCTCCGTTAGTTGATCAGAGACTATGGTTGGGGCATATTACTGACCCTGCAGTGGTAACGACCTCTCCGTTATTTGTAAATACCCTGATCAATCCTTATTAGCTCATATTCCACTAGGTTCCTATCCTATTCGGGCACTATTTATGCGGACTGTAACGCTACTTTTAATCTTATTTCCTGCACCTATATTCTACTGAGTTCTTATTCTCTTCTTTCGCTGTTCATTCGCGTCCTAACACTATTGTTAACCTTGGTTCTTGACCACGCCAGAACCTATGTCCCCATTCGTAAGTTTTCGGGTGATTTGAACCGGCTGGCAACTCTGATACTCACAAGATCAATGATAGTTACAAAGATTGCTTGGACGTTCACATACTGCATTTTAAGTTCTGAACAACAGATTTCAAAAGCAACAAACAGTAACAATTCCAATTCAGATCGCGATTCGTGGTTTTATGAGTTTTCTTAACTTTTAGGGTTTTAATTCATCCGTAACATTACATATAACATGCGAAACTCAACATCTCAGCAGGCATGAGTGCTGCAGTCTAAACTGCTCCAGGCCGGTGCCCGGCCGGCAGGCGGGTGAAACCCCGGCCGGCCTCAAACACTAATCACTTTACCCTGCCTCGAGATACTGCTCCTTTTAAGAGATTACTTCTCAACTACAACTCTTCACAAATGTTTTTATTGCAAGTTTTACTTAAACTTAAACCTTTAATATCGAAGTTGAAAAGTTCTGAGTTTTACCGGGCCAGAGTCAGGTTTCGGTTTTAACTGGCTTGGCAAAAAATGAACTTCCTAAACTTTAACTTCACACTGTATAGCTTTACTGACAATACATCACTAACGGGGGTTCATACAAATCTAATTTGCCTATTCAATTAAGCATCAACAAAAGACAATATTTAAACAACCGAAGGGGGTATAGGAAAAACTCGTTCTTACAGAATACAAAGAATCAACATATATTGAAATTTGAATGAATCCTCTAATACAAAGTTCTTGAACCTCTACAGCACCACGTCGTACGTTGCAAACTAACTCTCTAAACAAAAAAGCATAAAGGGCAAATTTAAGGTCAGATCCCCATCGGTTCAAAAATCAGCCACATACTGAGGTCATCTGATCCTGACGAGAAATCAGTTAGTAAAGGGTTGGGTCGGTGTAAGTAGGTCCTCTCTGGAAACTCCAGTTAGTCAGATACGTAGTGTTTCTTTGGGCATTGTTTAATCAATTGTTTAGAATCTTGTTTATTTTAGTTTTTGTATTTGCTGTTCGAAATTATCTTGCGAGTTGGATTCCTGGTTAGTTATGTTCATGCTGAAAAGTATCAGTTTCTTAGGTAGAGCGCATATTAGGATGTTTTTGGCATCACACACCACGTAGTAACTTGACTGCCTTCAGGATAGTTTATTCTTAAATATACAGGCGACGTACATCACAAATTGTACACCGCTATTTGCGCACTTGGAATTTCAGTATCAAATGAAATACGTAGCTTTCACAAATAGATACAGTATTACTTATCACTGATAGATTACAATAACGTAACCATAACGAACAGACTTTGAACGCTATGAGAACTCTTAGATTCTATCATAGTTAGTGATACCCAGAATATATTTAGGTTTACTTTTTAACAGAAAGCCACACAAATTTACTTTATTTGGAAGTCTTATACAGGCAGCTTTGAAAGACGTGATTAATTAGCTGCAGTAAAGGAAAGATTTAGGTTTAGTCAAGGAAAGATTTAGGTTTATATAGTGACTCTATAGTGACAATCTTAGTTTCGTTTGTTCTTTCATTTGTCTTGCCCATTACGGTTTGAAACGGTCGAGGTTTGCTCCCATCAGACTGTGTGGGCTGGCGCGAAAGCGTCTTCTAAAATGTCACTACAGTTTGGGAACGAATTCCAACTTAAGCTTGGTTCGATTGTGCCCGGCTGGCTCAATCGGTAGAGCGTTGGCCTAGACAGCCAAAGGTTGTGGGATCCCCACCTCGGGCCCGAATTTTTCGGGTCGGAGGTGCTGTAGTGACAATCTTAGTTTCGTTTGTTCTTTCATTTGTCTTGCCCATTACGGTTTGAAACGGCCGAGGTTTGCTCCCATCAGACTGTGTGGGCTGGCGCGAAAGCGTCTTCTAAAATGTCACTACAGTTTGGGAACGAATTCCAACTTAAGCTTGTGTAAAGAATAGTCGTTTGCCAGTAAATGGATAAATTTAGACTCAATAGAAGATTGCTAGGTTCGTGAGTGTGCGCATGTCAAACCCTTAATCTCGCTCCTAACTCGCTAAAGTCCCTAAACAACTACAGCAGGCGCCGGCAGTCTATTTTAGTACCGTGAGTTTACTATTTTTAAGACAAAAATATGATTAACAAAAATAGAGGAAAGCACAAATTTACAGTTCAGAAGAAGTAAACATTTCAATAATTATGGACAGACAAAAACAATATTACCTTATCCCAAAAGAAGAAAAACCCCAAGTTTGGAGGTACTAAAGTCCCCCGACCAAATACCTGAGAAAAGAGTTTCCCCCGTTGAACGCCGCTATCTCATGAAACACCACCGCTCTGCACGAAAAATCCGGTGAGACTGACTTTTCATTAACTTTCAATGGCGGAAGACTCAAATTAGCTAGGAACCGAGGTTCCTACACGGAAGGACAATTTTACGTTTATCATTCATAAAGATAACACTGCATTTTCTTCATTTTAGATAATTTCAAATGAAAATCAAAGGAGATAATAGAAAATAGTTCACACTTGGTTCGATTGTGCCCGGGTGGCTCAATCGGTAGAGCGTTGGCCTAGACAGCCGAAGGTTGTGGGTTCGATCCCCACCTCGGGCCCGAATTTTTCGGGTCGGAGGTGCTGTAGTGACAATCTTAGTTTCGTTTGTTCTTTCATTTGTCTTGCCCATTACGGTTTGAAACGGTCGAGGTTTGCTCCCATCAGACTGTGTGGGCTGGCGCGAAAGCGTCTTCTAAAATGTCTCTACAGTTTGGGAACGAATTCCAACTTAAGCTTGGTTCGATTGTGCCCGGGTGGCTCAATCGGTAGAGCGTTGGCCTAGACAGCCAAAGGTTGTGGGTTCGATCCCCACCTCGGGCCCGAATTTTTCGGGTCGGAGGTGCTGTAGTGACAATCTTAGTTTCGTTTGTTCTTTCATTTGTCTTGCCCATTACGGTTTGAAACGGTCGAGGTTTGCTCCCATCAGACTGTGTGGGCTGGCGCGAAAGCGTCTTCTAAAATGTCACTACAGTTTGGGAACGAATTCCAACTTAAGCTTGGTTCGATTGTGCCCGGGTGGCTCAATCGGTAGAGCGTTGGCCTAGACAGCCAAAGGTTGTGGGTTCGATCCCCACCTCGGGCCCGAATTTTTCGGGTCGGAGGTGCTGTAGTGACAATCTTAGTTTCGTTTGTTCTTTCATTAGTCAGAACTTTTATGAGGCCGCATAAATTTTACTAAGAAACCGTTTAGTTTTGCTTTATACCGCCACGAATAGTCTTTTAACCTTATTTATGAGCATGCCTTGCTTTCATAATTTGATTTATTCTCAACTTCTTGTGAACAATTTGAAAAACTCTGTGTGCCTCGGTGTGCGATTTACTGGTTCCTCGTTAACAGGATATAGTAACAGAGAAAAGTAAAAAAGGTAGTGTTGGCTTGTAAATATAGGGACGCTAAAAACCCTTTTTCCTGTAGTTCAAGACTACTATTTCTTCTACTAGCTTTGCGGATGTTAACAGCAAGATAATCACTAGTTTTGTGTAAACTATGTCAAGTAATATTACTAGTAAATTAATCATAATAATAATAATATTAATAGTAAATATTACTATGCATTCTGTACAGTCTGGTGCCGGGAAGTCTGTGACAACTTCGATCGTTCGATCAGATTCGTCTCGTTTGACTGCAGGCTATTTGCTTGACGTAAGGTCACCTCTCCGCAATTCATCCTTAACTAATTCTTAAATGCGCACTGCATTAATTAACAGGTTTAGGTAGCCCACACAGACAGCTCGTGGTCCCAATCAAACTAAACCTAAAGTCTGACCAAAAAATGTAGAAAGCGAAATTGTTTTCTTTATATCTCAAAAACGCTTCAAGATAACTACCACAAAGTATATATTTTCTGAACCGGACTGATGAGATCTTTCTTTTCGTCAAAAATGTTTTTTGAAATTTCCCGTGCGATTTCAAAGGGCGCCGTTTTTATATGTACAGAAGGATTGGTACATGGTACTGCCGCGATTTTTTCGCGAAAATTTTCCCCTTGTATGAAAGTGCTACACACCAAATTTCAACTTTTTTGGCTAAAAATTGTGTGAGTTATTCAATTTTTTAGATTTTCAAAATCCTTTGATCTTTGCCGCTTTTTCGACTTTGACTGGCTATTACTCGTGACTCGCTCAACGGAAAATTTTTTCGATTAGATTTTCAGGACCGCCTAGGCGTCCGCTTTCACCTGATATATGTGAGATTTCACATTTTGAAAGTAGATTTTTTCGAAAAATACCACTTTTTGACCCAAAATTTCGACATAGCGAGTCTAGCAAAAGTGAGTAAAAATTACATAATCATAAAGTTCAATCTAAGCTGAATCCAACAATCTAAAGTTTTTGTGGCCACGACTTATATTTCTTCCGCAATGAATTTTTAAACAATTTCTCTTTTTCAGCTGGTTTTTGCTAGTTTACACTGGTTCACGCAAATCAAGGCGGCAACAGCAAAAGCCAAAAACCAGCTGAAAAGGGAAATTGTTTAAAAATTCATTGCGGACGCAATAGAAGTCGTAGCCACAAAAACTTTATATCGTTGGATTCAGCTTAGATTGAACGCTATGATTATGTAATTTTTACTAACTTTTGCTAGACTCGCTATGTCGAAATTTTGGGTCAAAAAGTGGTATTTTTCGAAAAAATTGACTTTCAAAATGTGAAATCTCACATATATTAGGTGAATGCGGACGCCTAGGCGGTCCTGAAAATCTGATCGAAAAATTTTTCCGTTGAGCGAGTCACGAGTAATAGCCAGTCAAAGTCGAAAAAGCGGCAAAGATCAAAGGATTTTGAAAATCTAAAAAATTGAATAACTCACGCAATTTTTAGCCAAAAAAGTTGAAATTTGGTGTGTAGCACTTTCATACAAGGCGAAACTTTTCCTGAAAAAATCGCGGCAGTACCATGTACCAATCCTTCTGTACATATAAAAGCGGCGCCCTTTGAAATCGCACGGGAAATTTCAAAAAAAATTTTTCACGAAAAGAAAGATCTCATCAGTCCGGTTCAGAAAATATATACTTTGTGGTTGCTATCTTGAAGCGTTTTTGAGATATAAAGAAAACAATTTCGCTTTCTACATTTTTTGGTCAGACTTTAGTAAAAGTTGAGAACTGGTCGTAACAATATTTGTTGCTGCATTAAATATTTTCTGAACAGTGTGAGTTAAACGTGCTTGTGTCCAGGTGTGTGTATGCTCAATAAACGTGCGCGTCTCCAGGTGTGTGTGTATGCACAATACTGTCGAAAACCAAAACTTGACATCTTAGGGGCAATCTTAAAGCTACGTGCCGAAACAGAAGTCTGAGCTTGTCCCAGTCAGATAGCCTCTGATAGCTTGAAATATCCAACAATAAAATACGAACAACGCCAAAATGCTATTTTGTTGCAGCCGAAATGTTACATAAACACTAATTCCTTCAACCTCCTACAATCGCTTACCAGCAAACTGGCCATTGCAATTAGACGTTTGGGTAAAATTGTGCAACGGCAACTTTTCCTACAGAGATTTTAAGCATTCGTCTATAACACTATAACGTTACTTTATCTAGTTTTATTATTTTCTTCAAACGCTGTCATGTATTCGAGAAAACGACACACAAAAAATCTGACAGCACCGGTCTGCGAAATACATAAATTTGTTATCAAATGAGGAAATGGAAACTGAAAAGCGATAAAGTCAACAAGATAAGTACGCACCAGGAAATCTGTTAACGTTAGATTAGATTTAATCTTTTCCATATAAAATCGTTTTTCTGCACCACTGCTGGTATGCTTCGTAATTTCAGTCAAATAAGGCTCCGTGTGACTTGGACCCCAGGATTTCATAACTATTTCGTAGGGCCAGCCTTGTGTAAGGAAGGACTTCCGGAGTAACGCTTTGAATTCGTCGGTATTTTCATATCTGAACATCGTAGTGAAACTTTGCAATCGATGCTCAAAATCACAAAACCAATACTGTGGATAAAAGTGATCCCAATGAAAAAAGTTGTACTGAAGTCCATTCTGGCTTACCATGGACAGTGCCCAGAAATTTGACTCAATGAAGCAACTAAAAATAACGTTTTAAACAAAGTAAAATCAGTTTCGTCTGTTGCACATTTTATAAATATACATTGTACATAAACTCCTACATTGCGTTTACAGTCAATGTTCAAAGAGTGAACAGCATATATGGAACATCTCCATCTACTTTCTAGCGATTATAAATTTTTCTTTTTTGTACTAACTTTGATTTACGTTTTTGTATTTTTTGGTACTGCATTTGGACTAAGGCTTTGCTGAATTGCTTCTTAGCAAGCGTTTTTTAATTTCCAAGAGTTATAGAGTTCTCCTGTAACCTTTACGTTTCAATAGATAAATTTGGCATTTTATTTCTCTCTAATTTTCAGCAAACGGACTTTACCTTTTCAAACCTTTTCTAATAATTTAGGCAAAACAATCTAAACTTAGAAACCATTTTGATGATTTCCGCTTTTAGCAATATAAAAGGCAGTCCCTTTTGCTCTAAGGAGAAGTTGCTACATCGTGTGTTGTGTCGTTGTGTCGTTGTGACGTTGTGTCGCCAATGCTACATTGCTCTTAAATGGTATTGCTTGGTTGGTTAAATAAAATGAATGAATGAATGAAAATAAATTGATAAATTCGAATCCGGAATTCTTATTTAGGATTAGCATACGTCAATAGCTCAACAGCGGAATATTGCCCTTTTAGGGGCATACTTGTTGTATTAATTCGAATTATTACTACAATAAGGATCGGAATTATTAAATCCAATTTTACCATCTCACTTACTATTTTTGTCTTGTGTCTAGTCTAGCAGTGAAATGGTGAATAAACCATGGAAAACTTTCGTGTTTTACACATAGCTTTTATCGTTGTTTTTAGGTGTTGAAAAACCTCGTTTTGGTTTTCCTCCGATAATTCGCGTAACTACCACAGAAAAGGTTTAATTCCAAACTTTTCGCGTTGCGGTGAGTTCTTCAGTTGAAACATTTGTTCCTTCGGCGCGTTCGCTATTTCATTTACGTCAAAACGTTTGCACCGATGGCGCATCTTCCGCTAAATTTTTTTCGAAAATGTTGGGTTTTAAATTTACTTCGTTCAAAACATTTGGCGCCTTCGGCGCGTTCTCCATTAGCTTTTAAGAGTAAAGCAAAATTGCAGCCGAGCTTAAACAATACGCAGTTAACAACAAAAATATGCAGAAAAATAGACAATCGAAATATTCTGCAGTAATTTAGGAACGTCGTCCAAATTAGGACGGGAATTTCAACGGGACCCCGTTGAAAGAACCCCGCTGAACACGGGATTTCTGATGATGGGTTAGTTTTTATGATGCTTAAAATTTTTCCCGTCAGTTAGTACAAAGGTTTTCTTGCTGAGCCAAGTTTTTCTGACTGTCTAACGTGTTGACTGTATAAGTAAGCATACGTGCTTCGGTTTGCAACTGAGCCTTACTTGAAAGCTGCCACAAAAGATGAATGTTTTTTGAAAACAATAAAAACAAGAAACCCCGTCAGATAACGGGGTTAAAACGTGATTTCAACGGGGTATTTTAGCAAATTTTCCTGCAGGGGTTTAAACGGGATCCCATTACCACTTTGGACGACGTTCCTTAGGAGTGCTCCAAATTAATTTCTTGATGCGATTTACGGAAGCTTGGGCTCTGGCATCTTCTGGAGGGCGGCTGTCCCCATGTCCCTCGTTATTTGCTCCATTCTACATCAGCGGTTCCGTCTGCAGTTGCGTACATATACTTTGCTTACGCTCTGACTATGTACTCGTGCTTAAAATGGAAGAAAACGAGAACCATCATGGAAAGACGATTTCTACGTTCATTTTTGCGGCATACCCCTTTACAAATCCTGGATTGAGCCCTGCATATATGTCCGAAATCCAAGAGCATTTCTAAAACCTTGCTCCAATGAGTTCTACAAATGGTCGGGTAAGGTATTCGTAAAATTCCCTTTAAATTATATTGCACCTTAAGGTGGTGGTATCCGTTTGTGCAGTGCTTTTGTGGTGATTTTTTAAAACGCTATAACTTTCGCAATTCTGGGAGTTGGAAAGAGCTTTATACATCGTTTTAAGGTTTATTATCTGTACATTCACATAAGCTTACGAAACTGGCAAAATTAGCAAAAATTTGCAGAAATTTTCTGACATGATGACATCTAACAGGATGAATACAGACAAAAAATTTTTGAAGATCGATTTCTCAAAACTGAAGAATTAGCCAAAAGTTCTTTTTGTGCCATGATATGAAGGACATATGAGCCGATGGCCTTTTTTTGGGTTTGGCTCAACTTAGTCTTGGTCTTAACGTTCGAGAAAATCGGCCAAATGCACAGTAACACGAAATTTCGCAACTTTGCATTGAGTTTTCTTGCTACTCGGTACGTTTTAGCCCAAACCAAGAAAAACGTCCCTCCGCAGAAGGGCGAACTTCGATTCTGCTAAAAATTTTCGGAATCCGTGGAGTAGTTTTTGAGAAATCGATGTTCGCAACAAAATAATCGCAGTTTTGCCAAAATGGTTTTTCAGCTATATCTCTAGCTTAAAGCAATAAACTCAGGCTAATAGGCATTCATAAGATGAGCAGTTGGACTCTGCATGGATTGAGTATAAATAAGCCAACTTTGCCCTTAACTTGTGGCAGTAATTTTGAAAAAACTGATTTCCTGGAAAATGGCCATTTTTTGACACTAAAAACAGTTTTTTGCTTATACAGACTTAACCACTTGAGATAGCTCAAAGGTTGTAAAAGCAAAAATGTTCATTTTCCTGTCCTCTTTCCAGCCATAACAACTAATTCCGCGTCTTGTCTACGTACTGAGAGCCTAAGGCCAAAAACCAAAACTTTCGTATCTTTTGGCCTAAGAAAGTTCCAAGGGACCTACACTAAGCATTGAAATTTCGGATGATTGCGTCCGGGAATAAGAAAGTTACAGTCATTCAAAATTTCCAATTCCTATTGAAAATGGTCAAAAATCATAACTTTAGATTTTTCGTTTCTGACAACGATAACTTACTCAAATAAAAACCGTTTGAAAGGTTGTATAGCTCATGCTCGGGCAAAGTGCAATATCTAAAACTTGTCGAAAAGTTTTTTCAAAATTCGGTTTCTAATGTTTGTAGCAATCATTTCTGTGAGACAACCCCACAAACACAGAATTTAAAAATTCACGAACATACTGTTTTTGACCGATAACATTAAATAGCTGCAAAATGGACGCTTGTATCAAGAAAAAAGTTTTTAGAATTGAAAAAGCTATCGATTGATGTAGATGCATATTTGTAAAGTTCGAAACTATTCAAAAAATGTCAATTTTGACATAATTTTTTAAGTAGATGCATATTTGTAAAGTTTGAAATATTTCGAAAAATGTCAATTTTTACTTATTTTTGGAGTTGTATCACGGAAACGATTACTGCAAAAGTTAGAAATCGAATTTCGAAAAACCTCTTCGACAAGTTTTAGATATTGCATTGAGCTACAAAATGAGCTATAGAACATATCAAGCGGGTTTGATTTGTGTAAAGTTATCGTTGTCAAAAGCGAAAAACCTAAAGTTCCGATTTTAGGGCATTTTCAATAGGAAATGGAAATTTTGAATTGCTACAACTTTTCTATTCCTGGACGAAATCATAAATCATCCCAAATTTCAATGGATTGTGTAGTTTCCTAGGGACTATCAATGAGCACAATTTGAGCCAAATCATTGAGGGTCGAATTTTCGTTCCAAGTAGCCCCCCTTAATTCTAAAAAACAGACGTGAAAAGCTTTTGGACTTTTAATTTTCCAGAACAATCCAGCTTTTAGCTAAAGGATCCTTCCCCCGACCCCTGCTTCCCTTTATTAGATTGCCGCTTTTTCACAAAAGGCAACCCTTTAAGTTAGGTATGTCCGTTCTTTATTATTATCCGGATTTTTGCCCCCCCCTCTGAGCTGGGGGTGACCTAAGATGCTCCCGGAAGTGCGGGCAGTTCAGTACTTCCCGCATTCCGGGAGTGGCGAATCCCGGAATTTTTTTAGAATGGTAAGGGGGGACCAAGAGAAACGTAAAAATTTTTGACTCTGATTTCGCTTAAAAGTTGGTCATACCCAATTCGATGACGCTGATTTCGAAACTGGAATTGAAATTTCGGGAAAAATTACGGATTTCGAGATATTGGAGCAGAAAGATTCCGGATTTTGATAAAATTTGCCGAACGTGGTCGATAGGGGACCCAAATGAAAGAGCTCCTCGTGCTGAGCAATTTTCCCTCTTGCGACATCTTCCGGAATGCGTTTAGTGAAAGTTACGGCCGAAAACCTGGAAATCCGGGAATTTACGAAAACCCGGATTTTGGACCCAAAATTTTTTGTCTCCGATTTCGCTCACAAGTTTGCAATAGGCTAATTCGATGGCGCGGATTTCGAAACTGTAATTGAAATTTCAGGTGAATTTACGGATTTCGAGATATTGGACCCGGAAAATTCCGGATTTTGAAAAACTTTGCCGGAAGTGATTGATATTTGACTCAAATAAAAGAGCTCGTCGCGCTGAGCAATTTTCCTCCTTGCGAAAGTCACGGCCGAAAAACTGAAAATCCGGGAATTCACAAAAACCAGGATTTTGGAAAAAACGTTTTGCCTCCGATTTTGCTCAAAACCTGGCCATACACTAATTCGACTCCGCTGATTGCGAAACTGATATCGAAATTTCCAGACCACGTTACGTAACTTTACGGATTTCGTGGTATTCCACAGGGAAAATTGAGTTATCTTGTTTATAAGAGGAAAAATGCAGCGGCAACCCGTTCATGCCAATTTGCTTGTTTCATTTTTATCTTGGCGCTGTGCTGCCATATGATTGTTTGCTTTTTCTGTTTTTACTACAGTCTTTTTGATGTTTCCAAGCTCCTTTTTATTATATCTTTTTTAAAATGATTTTTGCCAAATCATAAAGCGGCACAGCTGTCGATCACTAGTAGTTTGGCTAAAATATCAATTTTCTGACTTTGTGTCTTATTCAAGGATTTGTCTTTGTTGTACAAAATTTTGTCAGCTCCTGGAGGACTCCGTCAGACCCCTGCGGCTTTCAGATCTGGTTATGTTGTTGTTGTTGTTGGTTATAATTAGTTAGTGTTGCTTCATCCTTCGAAAACTGTTTGTAACTTGATTAATACGAGTTAAGGGGGTCCACCATAAAAAAATTGTAAGTGATGGATTTTGCAAATTTTCATGCATAAGTAAGCCACAAACGTTGTACATGCCAAGTTTAAGGTGGTAGTATCGTTTTATGCGGTGGTTTTGTGTTGATTTTTTAAAAGCTGTTATTTTTGTAATTTTGCGAGTTGTAAGAGTTGTATACGTCGTTTTAAAACTTATAATCAGTACATTCACATGAGTTAATGAAACTCGCCAAATTGAGCAAAACGCTAACGCAAATGTTTTGACATAACGGCCGAACATTATTGAAATTCTACACCAAACCATTTTTGAACATCGATTTTTCAAAACCTGAATAATCTGCCAAAAGTTCATTTTGTGCCACCATATGAAGAACATGTGGGCCGAGGATAATTTTTTGGATTTGGCTCAACAGGTTCAGAAAATGCGCCAAATGTGTGGTGACACGAAATTTTGCAACTTTGCATTGAGTTTTCTCGTAATTGGAGACCCTTTGGTCAAACAAAGGAAAATGTCCTTCCGCAATAGTGCAACCGTTTATCCTGCCAAAAATCACGCGAACCCATAGGATTGTTTTTGACAAATCGATGTTCAAAACAAAATAATAACAGTTTTGCCGAATCTCTAACTTAAATCAACGAACTCCAATTAATCGGCATTGATCAAATGTTCCATGAAACTATGTATCGATCCAGAATAAATAAACTCAAATTGTCAGCAGGATGTGAAAACAGCCCGTAAGGAAACGTTGGCATTATTGGATTCAGCTCTGGAACTGGTGTGAAAAAGTTAGCGAGCTGGGTGCAGTCAAAAACATCGTAAAGTTTCCTAACTCAAATGGTGGCACAATGGACAGCTCATGTTGAACTGAAAATTTGAGGATAAATACCTATCACATTAGACACTTTCTTAGCGTAACGATGCATTTGTTGTGATTCAGATCCCCTCTCTTCTCTGCTTCTTGTGATTGATGCTTTATTGCAGTTAGCCGTCCTGAGTTGCTGTATATGCTCTGATGCCAAGAGGTGTATTTCTAACAGGCGATGGTATGCGATGCCAATCTTCATGTTGTTCTGTTTCCTAGCTTGGTCACAAATTTTGTTCATTCATTTCGCTTATTTTCACACACTGATAGCCACGTAGGCTGTTAGACAGTTGTTTTATGAATTAAACGCACATCCGTAAGATTGCTTGGCGCAGGAGAAAGACAGAAACAAATACAAAATTTAATTTATGCTGAGGATTTTGTTGGTTTAGGTGTAGTCTCGCAAGACAGCTTAAGGTTTTTGCGTTGAGCTCCACTAAGCTAACCCTACTCATTTTATCTATATTGATTCTATCCACTTATTTACTTACCATTTTTCATCTTTAGGGTTACCTGTCTCAGCCTTAGATTATCTCGCAGCAATAATCTAGTATTTAACTTTGTCTACTGTGTTCAGTTTCATGTAGGCTCTTACTTAAAATCTCCTTTGCAGCCAAAGCAGTTTGTTTTCTGCTTCATTAGACTTCTGCCATGTGGGCCGCATTTGTTGACAAATGCCGAAACAAACCGTTCAATGGGATCTCGCAATATCACCCACCGGCTCCATGATGAATTGGTCCATATATGAGCATCCTTCCCGTCAGAATATTGTCTTAACTAAAATGAGAAATGAACGTAGTTTTAAGCTGGCGATTCCTTTTAGAGTCGTCAGTCAACTTTAACCCGTTATAACCAATTCATTGCCACTAGGCCCATTCTCTGTTATCAGAGCAAAAACTATGCTCTGCTCGCTAACGTCTCACCCCTAGCAAATTCGACCCTGGTGATCCCCCCGGAAATCAGTACCTGTTCCAAACGGGAGTACGCTAACTCGGTCCATGTTTACGCGCTTAATCTCGTAAACACATGCAGTCTGTGCGCGAATTTTGTGCCCGATTGGAGCTTTAGCATAGCGCACAAATTACAAACACAAACATAGCGCACAAATTACTTTGATGTGATGGGTCTAATTTGCGGTGATAATTTCGTAATTTCAGTTCTTTAAAAGGAGTCTATTAAGTCCACCTCCTTAAACTTAGCCATAACTCAGAAGCTTCCTAAGATCTCCCCTTGTCTGAAAGGCTGTCTGGTTCCCAGACCTCATAGTAAACAAGCGTAGTACTACGCCCATTCATACTTTCATTCTTAGTCAATGTCCTCAAAGGCTTTTCCACTGACCAAGAGCCAGTGTGGAAAATTGCCTTCCCAGTAGAAGTTAATGCACACCTTTTTGTGTGGCCCTGTGGTCCAGAGGGGGCTTAACTTTCTCAAGGATAAATTAAAAGAAAAAGAAGTTTAGATGGAAATAGTTAGGTACAAAGTACTCAGGTTATGAATTTCTAATCTAGGTTTTATTGATAAATGCATAAGTAACTGTGTGCGCATTATTTACCAACAATTACTCCCCCGTCCTCTGTCTTATGGGGATACTGTAAGACACCTAGTAAGTCACTGGGACTAAGGAGCAGCGTCCCTTGTTTCAGGCCAAAACTTCAAACCAAACTTTAGAGAAGGGGCTATTGAAATAAGGACCTGCTAGAAAAGCACAAATCAGTACAAAGGAGTAAGCTTTAACTAAAAATCTCAACCTTTATATTAATTTTTTAATTATCCAGACGAAGTTAGACAAATTTTAAGCCCAATTTCGGGGAAATTGAGAAAGTTTGAAAAATCAAGCCAAACTTGGCCCCTTTGGTTATGTTTACGTGTTAACGGAAATTTCGCAAAGCTTCGCCAAGTTTCGGCACCCGAAATTTAAAAAAGGGCCAGTTGGAGGGTAATAATTTCTAAATCTCATTAATTTCCACCCCCCCAGCAGGCAACTGGCTCATACAGTTGACCAACGTTGAAGATGGCGAGCTTCTAGAAACTGCTAGAACTTTCTAAAAGCTTTGCCTCAAAAACATAGAGGAAGCTCTCACCAGCTTGCCTTAATGACCTGTCACCGAGCTGTCAGCAAAACTGTCAAAAGCTTAATGGATATGAGAGGGGGCAAAAACCAATGATTAAAAATATTAGGAGGTCCCTTAATTACGACCTCAAAGTTATGAGATAGTTTTGAAGCTTTAACTCCCCAGTCGGCAATTAGAAATTGCCGGCCATATCGTTCAAGCCAAAGAATAAATTCAAGAAAGAATCATTGTCTGTATTATGACCTTCCTTTTCAGCTTTAGGTCGTTTCCTAAATTTGTAGGCTTCAAAAAGTATAAGTTGTTTTCAGCCATTCTTTCCAAAAATTAGGAGTTATCTTAATACTTAATTATTAAAGCGGTTTTGAGAGGAATGGCCGGCTTCCCCATAGTTAACTGTTAACTAGAAGTGACTGTCCTTAGCAATTTGTGATGTAGTAACTTCGCAATTATAACTCACCGTGGCTTCCTAAATTTCACTCAAAATTACAATCATTCATTAATGCAAACTTTTCTATAAAATTCATCAAGTTAGAAGTGAAAGTTGTACTTGCAGAACTAACAGCTTATGATGAAGCCTTGACCCATGTATATGGTAATGCACACACAATTAGGTAGTTAGTAGAGTCAGTAGGATAGTGGTCAGTTAATGTTAATTAAGTTAGTGAGACTTGTGTGAATGGTCATGACTGTGAGTGTGAGTGTATCTAAATTTTACGTAAGCGAATCATCACATATGAATACTTAGATCAGGTTCAGAAAGTGCGATTGAGTCATTGTATTCGGGCGCATGAGGTTCCTCATGTAAATACCAACAGGTTGCGAGGTTAACCATGAATAAGCGGTGTGTATGTGTGTGTGTGTGTGTGTGTGTGTGTGTGTGTGTGTGTGTGTGTGTGTGTGTGTGTGTGTGTGTGTGTGTGTGTGTGTGTGTGCGTGAGTGTGCGTGTGCTTGATTCAATGAATGAATAACTAATTAGTTACAAATTAGAAGATATAATACGTATTGGAGGGCCCAAGTGCATGTGTAGGGCTCTCACTCTTGAGAACAGGTAGATTGCAAGCGAACCCAGAAATCCCAGTATTTTGAGGAAACGCTGTATAACACAAGTGTTTACTAATTTGTATATAAGCAATATGGATGAGTTAATCTTAGCTGAACATTTAGAATTAGCTATAAGTTAGGTAGATTTACCCCAAACAGTCCTGCGATATTGTTATCAGTATTGTGTAATGTCAGCGGTGGACCAATGTAATATGTGAGGACAGGGAATAAAACCACCGCACCACCACAAATTACGTGGGGACTGGCGCAATGTAACACAAGCCCTGACTACCCTCGAGACTTTTGTCCAGGCGGCGCTCTTTTAACCCCGGGCAGTCCTCGCCAGGTTTGGGGGAGAATGAATTTTGAGGGGGCGCCGGTCCGGCTGGCGCCTGATTGAAAAGGGAAGATTGTACCGATAAACAATATCAGAAATACTCCGCGCTAGTCCCAGAGCGTTTACCTAGTTAAAAATTAGCTCAGCAGTTAATTAATTAAATTAAAAGAAAGAACTGAACAACTAGCGATTTAATAGAATCTACAGTAAGAAGAGCGAACGAGTTAAGGAAAAGAAATTAGCAGACGACATCAATTTACTGGCTACCGGTAAGAAAAATGGGAAAGGGGAAACAAAACAAAAGAATTGGGGGGAAATGGTAACGGGAGATGAGCAGATAAATGGGAGGGGGTGTGAGTTGAGTTAAAAGAGAGACGTTAGGAATCCGAAAGGGTTAGAAAATCCAAAGGGTGAAATAGAAATATTCGGGCGAACCCCAAGAAAGTATAATATTTGGATCTCCACAGCAAAACGGAGCCACCGCACGCGTCAATGGAAATCACTCAACTAAAGGTGTTATGACTAATAATTTTGAGAGTAGAAGTGCATTGCGAAATAAGGACTGATATAAGTTGATTTTCGTGCTCGGGCTCCGGCAAGCCAAACAAAACAATTTTCATGTAATGTTATCTTTACGGTTGTTACGAAAATATGAAATGTTAGAGTTTTCACGAAAGTCTAACCATAAAGATAGCGCTAAATGTTGTGATCAGATCCATTGTTAGAGTCATGCATTAACCTGATAGTAATGGTTGTTCTACTGATAGAACAATGATTGCTATATAAGTCCATGCTAATACTCAGTAAAGTTTAGTTTTGGTGATTATCTGGTCTAGCTAAGATACAACAATATTTTGGCGACGAGGGCGTCAAAGGTGTTCTTCGCCATCTCGTCGCCAGAATATTGTTGTACAGCAATCATTGTTCTATCAGTAGAACAACCGTTACTATCAGGTTATTCATGACTATAGCAATGGTACGTATTTTCGCAACCGAAAATACTCCACAAATACCAGACACTCTCGTAAATGCACAAATCATAATATTAGCCGTTTGTAAGGGGTTTCGGGAGGAATTTTGAAGGTTTTGGTAAGGAATTTATGAAATACTTGATAAAAAGGAATTGAAGGAGAGGTGCCTACTGCCTATACTAAATCTCCCCAGGGCTTACTGCACGAGCCCCGCGAGTGCCAAGGGAAACTTGAAAAGAAAGGAAAAGGATTTTAAGAGAGGAAAAAATCGCAGTTGCCACATATAGTCAAAAATAGGAAAATACAAAACAAGTAACAAATATAAGTAGAAAAATAAGCTCTGGCGGGAATGAAAATAGGGGAATGTAGATGTCAAATTTAATAAAGCATTATGCTTTTTGAGAGATTGGGATACGGGGAGAGGGGGAGAATAACCACAAAGCCACCCTGAGTTTTAGGCCAATAAGTTTTAATATGCCAGTTTGTAGGGAGGACTCAGGTACGGCTGACTGCCCAGCAACTATTACGAGCGCCCTGGGGGGTAGGAGGACGGGGTCTACCTAAGCTTCGGGGTCGAGCCTAGTCTCAAGCCAGTTTCAGACGTAATTTTAAAGCAAGAGAAGAGTGGAAGAATTTCACAAAAGTACTAACATTGAGTAAATTGGCATCCCCAAACACCTCAAAAACACATTCACACAACCATCATGCCCGTTGGGGCCTATGAGTCATTCACGCACGCGATCGCACACAGTAATCCAGACATACAGCCAATACCCTACGGTATATTTTGACCGTACGTAAAGGAAGGAGAAAAGGGAATCAAAGATAAAAGAACTTTACGTCCGAAACGTAACTTTGTCCCTCTGCGCTAAATGACCTACTTCGCGCGATTCAGGAGAAAGAAGAACCTAGCGGCCCCACTTTGTTCAGACTGGAGGCGAGTAACAAAGCTGGCATAGTATATGGGCATCCCCATAGATAACTTAGCAAGAAACGTGTGGCAAATAAGAGAGGGGGGAATCTCTCAGAAGGCGCCGCTTTCTTTTATAGGAAAGGATAAAATAAAGGAGAAAATTGAACTTTTAGGGCGAGCTTTGGTAAGTAAAAATTTTGGTAACAAATTAAAGCATAACAAAAAAGACAAAAATACACGAATTGTTAAGACAGAAATTAGTTGAGCAATTATGCAAAGCATGTTAAGTAAAAGAAAAATAAACAATGTTTTTGGAATGTAAAATGGTTAAGGTTCTAAATAATCAAAGATAAAAGGTTTATTTTAAACTGGATCCTAGAAATGATAAAATATTAAAGGTAATCTGTTTAAAAAGAAAATAAGATAAGGTTTTTTAATTTTTAAAGCACCGTACGCAAATAAAAAATATATACATGACAAGAAAATAGACTATGCAAGAGAAACAAATCAAAAAGTTCCAAAATCCACCAAATTTGATCTTCAAATGAGGGGAATGGTTCTGGAGGAGGGAAGACGGCCAACCCATCGTCTTAGAGGATTAATTAATTAAGAGCTTTGCAATTAGGGCAGAGGGAAAAAGGCATCATCATAGTTCTACTGGAGAGACTGGGCAAGAATTACAGCGTCCATTTCACTGGCAAAAATAGACAGCACCATAAAAGTAGAGCACTAAATTTGACCTGTTGGTGAAATTCAATAAGTGGCATTTGAGCAGAATGAAATATAGATAATCCAAAATATGGGTACATAATGACTGGGGAGGGACGGTAATTTCCGTAAGTGCCAAATGGGGACAATTGGACCAAATATAGTCAGTTAGTCCGAGCAAGAGTTTATAATACCAAGAGTGGGAAGCTTGGCCCTTCCTAATGGAAATAGCCTGCGAGATGCTGGACACATTAAGGCCGAAATCTCGGGGGGGGGGTACCACTTACCATTGTTCAGCATATGTTTATATGCGTTTGAACTAAAACGCATCTGATTGGCTAATCGCCTACCTTACGGTAGCTGAGGCTTTTCAGTTCGACTGCATATAACGCTTAACAACGCTAAACGGGACCCCCCAGATCTCAAGATCTGGGGGGTCCGCTTATAGACGTAAATTTGACATAAGGTAGGGATTAGCCAATCAGATGCATTTTAGTTCAAACGAATATAAACACATGCTGAACAATGGTAAGTGGTACCCTCTCCCCCGAGATTTCGTGCTTAATGTGCCGAGCATCTCGCAGGCCATTTCCATTAGGAAGGGCCAAGCTTCCCACTCTTGGTATTATAAACTCTCGGTCCAAGTAAAGGTCCAAAAATACCGTTGATGAGCCAAAAGGGGATGACAATGCTAAGTATATTAAAAGGTAAGCAATATGTGCCTAGCAATAGAGACTAGAAAAATGTGCCATAACCGGATAGAATGACAGTATAACAACAAAAGAGGACGGACGGGGGGGCAGAGGGCTTTCTGCTCATCATATGCAGAACGGTCTACCAACCGTGGAGAACAGGGGAACGGTGGTCAACGCGAAGGGGATCATCGGCCCGCTGGGGGTAAGCGGGGTCGAAATGGAGGACACCCATCGAGGCGTGGTACACATCGGTGGTCCGCTTCCATGGAAAGGGTGGATGTGTCGTCTGGCCAGACGATGAGGCAAGTGGGCGTTTCTGCTGGGCCGAGCGACGCTGGGTAAACCTAGATTGGCGTTGAGTCGAAGGGCCGTCTTCCCTTTGAACTGCTGACAATTGGGTTTCCAAATCAAGCGCAAAGGGTGGGGGTGGAGTCGGATCAAGGACTTCTACCGAATCCGGAGAGCCAGACAAACAACGTTGGGCGGGAGGGGGAGCAAGCCGTGCTAGGCGCGTCTCCGGCAGAGCTCGCTCAACTCGAGTAGTCTTGGTGGCGTACGGTTGTTGGAGCAACAGGGTGCTAGGGAGAATAAGTGGGGTCGGGGCAGCACTCGTCGAAGCCCAGGTTGGGACAGGAAGTTGACGAGGGCGTTGGGGAGGTCAGAACTTTTCTGCCTGTTGTTGGGAGGCAGATGTAGCACTGGAAGAGGAGGCATAAAGGTAACTAGGGGAGCCATTATACTCTTGCGAAAGGGATGAGGACGGTTAGGTGAATTTTCCGGGGTTAGAGCAAAAGACCATAGGGAGTTGACGTGAAGGGCCCACCAGGCCGCTCCGCCTGGGCCAAAGGGACCGTGGCACATGGAAACTTTTTGGGAAATGGGAGAGTTTGGCCTCGGGTGGAGTGTAGTCCGCCGCTCGCAGCAGAGGACCACAACACAGGGCTCGATGCTGTTGGATATCTTGGACTCCACGGGGACCATATGCCAACCGGACAGAAGCCAACTGCAGGACAACCTGAAGATCTCGGCGTGAGATTTCTCGGACGTCACGATTAACCACAGCGGCATGCGTGAAGACATCATGCGCCTCATAGATCACGTCTTGGGTGTGAGGTGGGACGATATCCATGCGTACAACAAGCCATAATTTTGGGATCAAGGAGAGCATATTCTTTAGACATCATAGAAACACTACAGGGAGTACCACGCAGGAACCGGACCGTGTCCGGCTCCTGACGGAGAATTTGGGGAATGTTTGACGGGTAATTCCGGGATTCATTGGCTCGGCGCAACCGCCTCACCCTGTCCATGAATTCTTGCAACTCGACCAGATAGCTTTCCAATCCATTCACGCCAAGTGCTCCTGCGAGCCTCCGAGTATCCCCCGGGGCAACACGGATCACGAAGCGAGTGGTGGGATGGGATGACATCATGTGGACGATTAATTGGAGGAAGGGATAGTAATCTTCCAACTGCTGCAAAATGAAGGAATAAAGGATAACGTAAAGGGTCTGGTGACATAGGTCTATGGCAGTAATAGGACCCATCAACTGGGTAGTAGTGATGGTATATTCCAGGGGGAGGCCAAACTGCCTATTATGACCACCTTCAATATCGAGAGCAACATCGTTGGTTGCTATCATGTGGACGATTTCAGGGTAGACACTCAGAAATTCACTAAAGGAAGCGATGATACGTCGACGGAGTGTGGCGGGATTGGGGTGTGCCACCTCGTATTGGTGGATAAGGACATCCGTTTCTGGGTTGAGATATGAGATGGCGACGCCTTCCCGCATTGCAGCATCACGAAAGACGTCGCCGACGGAGTTGAGTCCATGGGTTGCTGCTGTCCCAGAGAAACTCGGTAAAGTTGGGCATGTTCCACGGTGTCGCACCAGAACTGTTCTTGTGTTCCTTCACCATCGAATGGACATGCACCAAAGTGGGATTTCGGGGCAGCACCAGGGTTTGGGCCCACTGGGATGGGGAATGGAGGATTCTGCTGGCGACTAGGTGGTCTGGAGTTAGTTTGGCGCCGTCGACGACTCTCCTCTCGACTAGCTGCCGCGGGTCGAGATAGACTGGGTGTTACAGCCGGGGTATGGGTTGCCTGAACATGAGGGGCTGGGATAGTGTCCATCCTCCCTGGGGTTCTTTAGGAAGGCTTAGGTTGAGGGGCGACATGTTGGGTTGAAGAAGATTCCGTAGAAGTTTCTTCTCGACGGGATGAGGTGGATTCCATTTCAGTCGACGTATCAAGTACCAAGGCACGGGTTCGGGAGTCAGGGAATTCTCGGTAATCATCTGGGATCTGACCTTCTTCACTGGCATCGGAGTGTTCTGAAGATGGATTGTCTAACCCTGCCCACAAAGGTTGGATCATCTTACTAGGGAAACCGAGGGAGGGAACATCCATCGGCTCGGAATCCGACCGCCCCGAGGCAGGCAGATTTTCGGACGACTTCTACCGTTGAAATCTCCCAGGACGATGCGTCGTTTTAGGGCTCACGGGGACATCGGGTGCTCCGGCCAGTACAGAAGAGTCTGCACCTGTCGCAGGGTGGGACTGGATGGGGGGTACTGGTGTGCACCCGAGGGATCGAAGGATGCGAAAACAGTGTCGGAGACTCAGAGAAGTTAGTAGACTGCCCCGTCGCTGACGTCGCAGGCGGAGTAGTCCCAAGGGCGATTCCAGAAGGGGAGAGGACGGCGACTAGGCCGGTAGGTTGTGAGGTAGCGGCCGATATCCCAGCCACCGCCTGCTCCGCCTGTACCTGTGAAATATTTCCTTGGATGCCATTGTCCGGCGTATGAATAGGAGGAGTGTTTACCAAAGGTAGGGTTCCAGCAAAGTTAGATGGCGGCCTCCCACCATCTGAACCGGCGGAACCAGGGCTAGAGACGGGGGGGTTGGTCGAGGTGTTGACATTGGAGGTGGGCTGATAGAGGCAGTTGCTGGTGAGACGACGGCCTGCCCGAATCCGGGTGAGTCACTCGTCCACCAGACACCACTGCCCCCATATTCTACTGTTGGGAGGACTGGGCTGGCTGTTGTTGGGGATACTGTGGGGCAGGGGTAGATTTGGCTCGCTGAGAGTGGGTGGAGGCTTCAGACGGATTTTGGTTCATAGGCAGGACAGGGTCCCAGAAACCAGGATCGTTCCGGGAAATCGTCAAGACTGTTTATATCAAGGGGGTATACTTGTCCAAGTTGGATCTAGTTCCGGAAAGACGACCAAATCGTTGATATCAATAAACTGAGGGCGTAGGGATCGTCTTCGCGGATAAGACTGATAGGATTCGTCACGAAAGTTCACAGAGAATATTTGGCCCATACAAAGGACCAGAGGACAAGGTTGGTGATAGATTGCACACTCGCACCAATTCGATAATCACTTGATAGCAGAATACGGCACAGTGCAAAGCTCTAAAACATAATAAAACAGTGTACATGTGGTATTAGTGGTATCGAATTGGAAAGGTGAGGTGATTTCAAAAGGAATGAATTCACTCCCAGGGGGAGTGCTTGTAGAGTGTAAGTGCCAAACACTAACATAAAAATCCGAGGGTGGAGTGGTCGAACTACAGAGTAAAGGGGATTGGTGAAAAAAGGTGAAAAACCCGTGAGGATAAGGAGGGCAGTGGTCAGGGGACAGGTAGGATTCTGAACTTCGTAACCACTTACAAAGTTCCAGAATCAGGAAAAGTTTTAGGTAGCCCTCGCTCATTATGAGCGAGAAGGCTTTATTTGGACGTTAAGTCAAAACTTAACTGCGGCACATGGTACATTATCTGAATACGTAGGGTCGGCCAGATCTAAGGCCAATCTTACCTCCAATCCGAGGCCTTTGTACGTATACAGGAACAGCAAATCTATAACGGGACAGGAAACAAGGGAGGGAAGTTTTCCTAGCTATTAAGATACATACCACGCATACTACATTTACACAAGCATCAAAAGGACATACGTAAGTAGGACCCTAAGAGGGAGAAATTTTGGTGTATTAGTAGACTTACGTATGTAAGACCTAATAAAATTATCGTATATAAGGGAAGAATGTGAAGAAAAATCCCTAAAAATACTTTTAAATAAATCATAGTTGTAACTAATATCTGAAAAATATAAATAAATCGTATAACTACACAGAAATGCATAGCTGTGCAAAAGGAAAACCCCATTTTAAACTGAAAAGTAGAAAAACCCAAAAAGAAATTTATGAACCAGAAGAAAGTGCAGAGGTAGGGTCCTACACTTTTGACCCTTTTTAAACATTTATACATACACTTATACCACATACAGATATTTAAACTACGCATCAGTCAAAACAGACTACGTACGTAGATAAGCGATCGCTGGATCGATAAGAAGTGCCGTGGCAATTAAAACGTAAAATCGTTACTAGGTGAAAATGGCAGAGGGACGGATAAAATATTGGGAATGGGGAGGTGAGTATACCATCAAAGGAAGGTAAAGTGTCTGGACCATTCTAGACCCTTTTTGAGTTACCCTGTAGCATAACTCTGATAAAACGGCAATCCGGGAAGATTAGGAAGTCTTGACACTCAAGGCTTTAAGTTATCCGAAATAATTTGTAAAATTTAGACAGAAACTAAAGAAATTTTAACGGGTTTTTCATTAAGGAATTTGCGGCGGTTAATTTTCGCCACTATGGGACCTTCGGGGCCTTTAACAAAGGTAATCTTGTAATTCGTTTTCGAGAGTTTTTCGATGATCCGATACGGACCTTTAAACTTGTGACGGAATTTCTTGCGCTGACCGAGGGGAAAAGGTCTGTGGTTTCGCGCATACAGACGAATACGCTTACCGCAACATTAATACTGAACTTCCCGGCCAGCTACTGAAGTTCGAAAGGTGTTAGGAGGGGGGCTTCCCATGTAGGGGTCCAAAGAGTGTGTATACAGGGGACCACGAGCCATTGAAATTTTTCCATAAAATCATAACCGATGAAGACATCTTGATATAATCCTTGGGTAACCTGGAAAGTAAATGTGGATTTATGGCCGTTACAGATGAATTTGAATGAATTTGAAGGGCTTTGGCCTCAGCCGTTCCGGCCACTCTGGGAATAGCTAAGGGCGTCCATGGAAAGTGAGAGGAACCCATGGGTATTGACCCGGTCAAAGAAGGCTTTGGATATCAGGCACACGTTTGCACCTGAATCCAGAAGGGCAATGGCTTTAACCCCACATATACTTACCAATATATGGGGGCTTTTACGAAGGGAAATTCGTGTGCACTGGGACACGAAAAAGGGGGTTTGGTCAAGAAGGACTACTTGTACTGACTCTCCCACGGCGCCATAGTCCTAGGCGGATTGTTCTTATCCCGTGGGTCTCCAGTCCCTGGAATGAAGATAGTTCGCGGAGGTAACTCCGTAGTTGGTGGCGGCAAACGGGTTTCACGTTCCCGACTGCGAGCTTCGGCGACAACTTTCGGATTGGGCGATTCTTCTGAGATCCCAATCGCAGTTATGGCGTCGTCGTCCGAGATCGTGACTGTATGATCGTCTGACTGAGCCCATCGTTGAGCTCGGTCCTGCTGTTCGCTGCTGGAATCGTCGAGAGGGGTTCGGTTGGGGTCAGCTGGATGGACTCTGCCGGTTATCTGGGTAAACCAGTTGAAATCCAGCAGATCACTGCGACGGCGGACCATTGGGTAAGCCAAACGGTAATAGTCCCGCAATAGAGAAAATAGATGGGCCCAGAAAACCTCTCGTAAGAGAGATGCCGGGTTTCCTCCGAAATCTTCAGGAGCGAGTAAGGACCAGGCAAAACGCCCCGAAACTGATGGATAGTGCCACGACGACCCGTTAGTCGTTGCCGTAAGGCTTTCTGTTCCACCACCTCCATAGGTGAGGGATCTCGGTCGAAAGGCGTATAGGGCGTAGCCTGAACCAAGGGTCCAATACCTATTCGGCCCTCAGCGTAACAAAGCTGAATTGATTTTTCGATTGTCCGCTGCGTATGTGAATGGGACACCACCCAAATAACTTGATTGGGCCCATTCATTCAAAGTCAGCCCATTTGCCACCTCTGTCAGAATTCCATAGATGGTCAAAACATCAGCAAGTGCATACTGCACATGCTGAAGAGACGAAAGACAGAGAATCCACTAGAACCGGATTGTCGGAGATTTTTAGGAGAAATCAGTCCAAAGGCTTCAGCGAAGGTTGCCAATCCGAGATGGGTTTCCCGGAAGGATTCCCCTGCCGTGACTTGGAGGCTTTCCCGAGGTAACTCGGGCCATTCCGGAATTTGTCGACGACGAGCCGCTCGAAAGCAAATCGCTTGAGCTACGACCTCGCCGAGTTCGACAAATGAAGCTTCGAGTCCAGTCAACCCACAGAACCGGGCCAACCGTAGAAGATCGTTGATGGTCCCAGTTGTAATAAAATAAACAGTCTCTGGGGGTTGGAGGAGCATTTGCAATAGATGCAAAACCGGATAAAAGTCCGAAGTTGATGCCAAAATCTCACTGACCATAATTAGATAGACAGTAGGCTGAGGAGATGGAATAGGGCCCGCAAGTTGGATCATTGTGACGGTACCTTCCGTAAGGTTCCCGAATTGGGGGCTAGACCCACCTTCGAGGTCGAAAGCAACCAGGCCAGTTTCCCGGTACATCCGGTAGATGTCAGGAATGATAGTCAGAAAGGTCATCAAATTGTTCACAACGACCCTTTCACTGAAATTAGATGGTACAACAAACCGTTCGTCGCCGAACTGCTGGTGCTGACGAATGATATCTGATGAGACGAGATCCTGTGCCGCTGCGCGGAGGTACTGACGAAGTTGATCATCAGTCGACGGGTCCAAATTCGACCCGCCAAATTCTGGTGAAGAGACTGAAGCCTGCGTCTGGCGGCTCGGGCCTCGTCGCGTCTTTGTGGAGGCACCCGATTTATCTCTTCCACCGTGACAGACTAGTAGAGGAGCCTCGCTGCTCTATCTTCGGCGGTACGGGCTTCAGCTGACTGCTGCTCGATCGTCTCAGTTTCGAGGCGTCTTCGATGTAGCAAATGACAGTGATCCGGAAAGACCGTAGGTAGTCGTTCAGGGACCTTATCCATGCCACCAGCTAAACGCTGATCACCAGAGGCACCCTAGTCGTCAGACAGACCAGATCCCTGTAAAGGGTTAGCGGGTCCAGGTTCAGCAGGGCCCCAGGTTCTTCATTTTCTGCCGATTCTTCCTGTTGTTCACCGTCGTCTGACGTAAGGTCGACAGTCTCTGGTCCTTTACGGGATACCAGTTCATGAGTTGGGTTACCTGCATCCCCAGCCGCAGAAGGAGTAGGGCCGGGTTCCACCGGTGTGTCACTGACTGGTTCACGAGACCGGTCGGTCCCATGAGCTGACTTCGCCCGTTTACGAGGTTTCTGTGCTGATGGCGAGCGAGAACGGTCTTCCGGATCCGTAGGACACGTCGCATCGATACTTCGGTTTCGTTGCTCCGTTTCTACAAAGCGAGTAATCGCTTTCTTAGCCACGTCCAGACGGGAACGAGGCGACGCAGTCGAGTCCGAAGGTGACGAGGTCAGTTGTGACACACGAGCTGCCGCCTGACGTTGCAGAGTTCGCATCTGAGCAAGCTGCTGGTTAACACCAGCCAGTTCTTGCTGAGCCTGTTCCAAGGTCTCTTCATCTGTTGTCGACCGTTCCTCAGGAGCTTCCGCCGGGGCTCCCATGGAGGAGAGAAAATCAGCCACGGAAGGGGTCGACGCGACCTTCCGGAGCTTAGACGTAGGACTTCCAGACGTGCCTGCCAAAGTAGTTCCACTCGCAGTCACCGCTGGGCGTTTCTGACGTGACTCTGGCGTAGCAGTTCCAAGAGGAGTTGAAATAGTCCCCAAAAAAGAGGTCCCAGACGCTGCCGGTAATAGCCTAGACTGCTGACCAATGTCCAATTGACGAGATGGAAGGGTCGAGCTCTGCCGGTCCGGCTCAGTTTCATCCTTGGCTGGTGCTGTAAACCTGTCAGCCTCAAAAACTGCTCCAGCCGGAGAGATTGGGAGATCCGCCTGATGGGGGGGAAATTCCCGACGGCGGTGGAGTCGGAACAACTGGCCGTATGTTCGGTGGAAGCGGCAGTGTTACCACCGCCACGGCACGATTGGCATCGGTCACGCCGCTGTAAAACGGACCGCTAGACGTCTGAGCCAACCCAGAGGACGTAGTCACGGGACCGAGACTGGAGGGTTTGGAGGCACGTTGAAAACACGAGCAACGGCATCCGAGTATCTAGGCGGGAGCCCAAGCGGCGTCTGATCAGCGATCAATTCCTGATCCACGGAGACATAACCACCAGAAGGCGGAAAAGTGTCCAAATTATCTGGATCCACAGGTGGTTGCTGACCAGACCGGTTGGGTCCAGGCAAATCCTGTCGCTGGTTGTTACGCATGGCGCTAAGCTAGGCTAGTAATTGTCAGAATGAAAGCTTAGCGTATTAAGGCACAAATCCTCAGGCACACCGAATAAGGCACAAATATTTGATCCAGAATCTAAGATTGGTAAAGCCAAATCACCAGTTTCTGAAACACGCAAAAAGAAAGTGTAGGAAACGATCACGCATGCAAAGTTTTCTTGTGAGGTACATATATATGTAAACAAACATGGGGTGGAGGTGATAAAAAGTGAAAGGAAAAAACTTTATAGAAAGAGTGTTGGGGACAAAATTTTGACCCACCCAATCTATAGAAGTTTGAAGTTTGAAAGAAACCACCCTCCCATTTCTTGTGCAGGGAAGTACACTGACTAGGTGACCAGCAATTGTCAGTTGCTGAAAAAACTAACAGCTATACGTATGCACACAAGGACCCTATGGGGTGACAAGGCCCACAGAGACCCAACTATGTAGACACACGCAGACCTCAACCAAACAAGCACGTACACTGCAAAAGTGCATATATACATATATATGTTACGGGCAGATGAATAAATTGGACACTTCTGAAAGGCCCACACAAATAGAAAAAATACGCATACGCAGAAAAAAAAAAAAAAATTATAAAAATATCCCTCGGCCAGACAAAAAAAAAAATACATGGCCGAGAACAAAGGGACACAAATAACTTATAATGGACAATATTTGTGTTTATAGCTGTTATTTAACTTCAGTATTATTCTTCACTTTATTTTTAATGGTTTATGTATTGTTCTAAAACTTGTTACTATATTTTATTTGATTATATTTTATTAAATTTTACGTATCACTGCAAAAGTGCATATATACATATATATACTAGAATTAAATTTACATATTTACGTTTTATGCTAACGTATAATTATTTACTTATATATATACGTATTGCCTAATCTCTTATTAATTGTAATTATACCCATACAAATAAGTACATAAAATAATTAATAAATTAAAATGTTATAATACATAAATTAACAAAATCAAATAAGATATTTTAAAAATCAATCATAAGCTAAGAAAATATAATAACAACCTTTAGACGAAAAATCATAAACTATAAAAAATAAAGTGACAATCAATACTGAAGAAATAACAGATATAAACACAAATATTCGGCACTGTTAGTTCTTAGTTTAAAAATTTACGCATCTGTCTAACTGTTGGAAAAGATATTTAGAGAGGTATTTGTAAATTTTTTGGGTGATATTTTTTTGGGGTGGACGTACCCAGTAGGTAACTACTGTAAGACAGGAAAACAAGTAAAACAAGCCCAAGTGCTGGAACAAAATGACCAAAATGAAGAAACAAAATGGACAAACATGACGGACAGAGAAGAACACAAAGCACTTACGTGCAGAAAATTGACCATGACCAGCACTTACGTGCGAGTTGGGTGTAAACCCTATCGAAACCTACTCTACATGGATCAATCCTTGCGTGAAGAAGCTACCTTGACCGGCCTTGGCCTTGGCATTGGCTTCAATTTTTCAAAGTGGATGATTTCTTGCTTCTGATGGGATCCAATCTTCTGGATCTCGAAGTTGACCTCTGACAGCTTCTCCATTATCCTGTATGGTCCTTCGTACTTTGGCTGAAGTTTGTGGCACAGGCCTGAGGGGGTAACACCTGTGACCTTACGCATGACCAGCATTCCTGGCTCATAGTAGATCGGACTGACCTTCTTCCTCATGGGCCAATCTGTTCTTCCTGGCTGAAGATTCCAAGCACGTACGTGGCTCCGACGAAGCTTTATGAAGAGTTACCAGATGCGTTTTCTTATACTGATCATAATTCTCCACGAATTCTTCATTCTGACTGTCGAAGAAATGATCAAGCGGTAAGCGGAGATCATGGCCGGTCATCAGAAAATGTGGTGCATCTCCCACTGAGCTATGGACTGATGAACGCTAGATGCACAGCGCCCAAGGTAGGTAATCGTCCCAATCAGTCTGATGGGCATCAGCATACTTCATAAAGATTGACCGTAAGGTCTTATTCAATCGCTCCACCACACTATTGGACTGAGGGTGATACGAAGTCGTACGTCGGAGTTTGGATCCACTCAACTTGCCAAGCGCCGTGCACAACTTTGACAAGAAATTTGTCCAACGGTCAGTGAGCAGATTCATCGGCACGCCCCATCTAGCTACGAATCCATTGAAGTAGTAGAAGGCTACCGTCTCTGCTGTTTCGTTCTTTATTGCAAAGGCCTCGGCATACCTTGTGAAGTGATCCACGATGACCAAGATGCAAGTATTGTCTCTTATCAATGCATGACGTCCATACTGACCAGATCAAGGGGCCGATGTGCTCGGATTTCGTTCTTCAACCCAGCCTGTGGACGGAGAGGCCCAGGGTTAAACTTCACACAAACCTTACATGTGCGAGATGTAATCGGCGAGATCCTGCGCCATAGTTGACCAGTAGTAACGTGAGGCCAGGTTCGCATAGGCTGCCTTATGGCTGCGATGGCCGCCAACCATGAAACCTGAGTGAACCTCATCTAGGATCATCTCCAGATATCCTTCCGGCACCGCAATGACCTTAAATGTAGTACCTCGTCGACGACCCCGCTCGTCCTGGTGCCATCTGAAGAGAAGTCCATTCTGGATGAAGTAGTGATTCCGGAGTTTCTTCAAGCATGCCGCTAATAGACCATCCTCCGGTAGAACCTTCCGTTCTATATGGTCCAGCTCCGTAGGCCTTTTCGGCGATGGCAGCCTCGAAATCGCGTCTGCAACCACATTGCCCCGACCAGGTTGATATTCTATCACGAAATCGAACTCCTGTAAGCAGAGCGCAAATCGCGCCTGTCGTCCAGCTTCAAGAACGGACTTATTTCTGAGAAGATCACGAACTGCCATATGATCCGTCCGAATAATGAAAAGATTCACAGACACGTAGTGGCGAAACATTTGACAAGCCCAAACGACTTCAGCTCCTTCCAGATCCCTTGCCGAGTAATTCTGCTCGTAAGCCACTGGACGCGTTGCCACGCATCTGGCTGACCCGGGTTTCTTCGCACTTCGTGACACTAATACTGGCTATTTGGGAACAGCCCCCAGACCGTGGTGACTGGCATCGACCGAAATGATGAAAATTTTGTTGAAATTTGGGTAAGCCAGAACCGGAGCCTGGGTGAGAGCCCTTTTCAAAGCATGATAAGCCACCTGACGAGCTTCTGTCCATTGGAATTCGGAACCATTCTTCAGGAGTTCTGTGAGGGGAGCCGCAATCTTGGCGTAATTCGTCACGAATCGACAATAGTAACTGCTCATCCCTAGAAACGACTTTACGCCTTTTATATCCTTTTATTTTGGAGGAGACAGCTTCGCCACGGCCGCCACTTTACTCGAATCCACCGAGATACCCTCCGAACTGACGATATGCCCTAAGAAAGGGACTTTCTTCCGAAGAAACATGCATTTCTTCAGCTTGATCCACAGCGAAGCTTCTGGAAAACGACTCTAAGCATAGCAAGATGCTCAGACAGGTCAGGCGACGGCCCATATGGGATACAAACGCAGTTTTCTCACGATGTTCTGGATAGACTTCCACCTGCCAGTAGCCGCTGCTAAATGACAGAGGAAAAGATCGAGCTACCTTTGAGTTGGTCCATGATCTCATCGATCTTCGGCAGTGGATAGTTATCCTTCTTCGTAATCTTGTTAAGCCGTCTATAGTCAATCACCAATCGTTTTGATCCGTCCTTCTTGCGGACGAGGATGCAAGGGAACAACCAAGGACTGGTTGACGGTTCGCAAACGCCTGCGGCCAGCATTGAGTTGATGTGCTTCTCGACTTCTGCCTTCTGTTGAGGGTCCATACGATATGGTCGGCTTTTGACGGGACCGTCCTTACCCGTGTCGATCAAATGCTGATCAATTTTCTTACGCCCGGGATTACCTGGACGAGACACGATATCGTTGAACTCAAGGAGTAAGTCCTTGAAGCTCTTCTTCAATTCTCCAGGCGCTTCCATGTTAGCAAAATCGACGTGAGCCTCAATTTCCCGTACCTTCTCTTCATCGGTCGGCCCAGGCCGAGGCGTATGAACGTCCGCCGAGTAGTAATCTCCGACGAAGCATCCTTCCAGATCTTCTTCTTCAGTTCCTAATGGGCTGCACTGGATCGCAGTACGGTGTGGTGGTTCACAAACCTCATGGCGAGGGTCCTGGGGAACCGGGCGGACAGACACAACATTCACCTCTTCCAGCCGTGGTCGGTCGGACCGATCCATGGGGTAGAATCCAGAACCCATCCGCGTGAGTTTACTAACCCAATTGGCATCGTCCCCCAGCCAGAGCGAGTGCGTAGCAGGGTAACCAAACCACCGGTTGAGATGGTGGTGTACTGACTGACGATCAACTCCAGTTTCCACTACGTATGACGTCGGACGGCCTTCTTCTCTGACTTGCACTACGGGAATCGCTTCCCCAACTTGGCGCCCTTGGGAAGGTCAACAGAACGGTCGCCATCATTGTATACGCAGATATATGAGAGCTTGGGGGTTACCTATAAAATGCCGGCTTGAGGGTAAACCCGTCGACTTTCGATTAAACCTGCATCAGACTCATAGATCACAAGCAAAGAAGACTGCAGGTTGAGGCCGTCAGGCTCAACAGCCTTAGGGACGTCGCGCTCCTGCCCCGGGAGAATGCGCATAGATTCCCGAACACACAGGACGACGTTGGTCGTAACCTCGACGTTGAAGACTGACGCAATCGCCTTCAACTCTGCCCGATTCAAGAAACTCAATAGATCAACACCAGACGCCTCAATGTACCCCTCGCGTTGGTGGATCGAGAAACCCAGATCAGCAAGAAAGTCAAAGCCAAACAGTACCTCTTGCTGGAGATTTGGAACCACATAAAAGCTGTACGTCAAGGTCCAATTCCTCATACGCAGAGACAGCTGGCACTGACCAAGAATCGTCAAGGAATTACCTTCACCAGCAGCCAATATTGATGGCATTGGAGCGTCAAGAAGAGGGACACCCAGGGCATCCTTTATCTTTTCCTAGAATGATCTCGATATCAGCGACACGGAGGCACCAGTATCCAGCGCTAATGCTGAAATCGGGCCCACACGGACCAGCACGTAAGGTGCTTGGAACAGAGCTATCTTCGTGGATCCTGCAACATATAATGATTCTTAAGTCAAGTCAAGACCTGACGGACGGTAGGTCCAACCACTGGATCAATCAAATTCACCGAATCCAAATTCGTTGCTGCTCCGCGTCTACCCGAAGACTTCTTGATCTTAATGGTTGCTTTTGACGTTTACGGTTTGTCCAATTCCGCTTCTGGTTCGACAGTCATCTCATTATCGCTGGAGTCCGGCTCGACTGAGGCTGTAAAGCCTTTGGCACGCGTCAAAAAAGCTTCCAGGATCGCTTCGAATTCATCCATGCGATCAGCGAAATGTTTCGATGCACGCTTCGTAGCTTCTTTCTGCCGTTTAGCAGAACGCTCGAGTTTCTGTTCCTCTTTCCGAAACTCATCGTGAGCGCCGACGAGACTGGCCCAATATGCTAGCAGCATATCAGCGTCCAAGTCACCCCACTTCATAGGAGGCATTTGACCAAATTCAGTGTCCGGTTCGGATGGGGTGGGCGTTGGCGGGGTTACCTGGATATCCGGTTTGTCCCAATTGCCCTCGTCCGAACGACGTAAGGTGAATTTCGGAATAGGTTCTTGAGGAGGTGAAGCTTCCTGGTTTGATGAGACTGGGTTGCCTGTAAACGCTCGTTGGCGGGTGCTTGTCGACGGGCGGTCCCCAGGGCTCGTGTCAAGAGACCGGGGTTTAACCGATTTCGTGGTACTAGCCCCTTGTGTAGCACTGGGGTCCGCCGGAAGACTCTTCTTGGGCGCCTGCTGAAGTGTAGGGCTATTCCGCATTGAAGACACTTGAACCCCAATCGAGTTCGAAGAGCGAGATTTTGATGACTGTTTTGAGCAAGAAGTGGTCGGTTTGTCCACCGTTGCTGATTATACCGAGTCCTGATCGTCCGAACGACCAGCAAGATACTTCTTCGGATTTCGGCCATTTGCCGGTTTCCGTCGCGGCTCTGTCGCTGCTTGCCCTAGTCGGCCTGACCATTTTCGATAGAGCACACCAAATGTTGGCATTCCCGACGAGGAAAGCCCATGATGCAACTCCAAGCATCAGAGCTATCACTGTCCTGCGTCGGCACCGGGTAATTGTCGCCACGTAAGCCGCGACCTGAGATCATATAAACGTGTTCCGCACCGTTCCGGATAGAGGGCTCATCCTCGACAGGATGAAGCTCATCACCAGAAATACGTCTATGGCGTTGACAGGACGACAGAGGTGTAAACCTTGTCGGTAGGATGGCATTGACGGAATGGGAGAGCGGAACTTTGAGGGGATTCCGCGCCGCTTCTATTCGTTTCCCTGATCGTCAGAGACAGAAGTGTTTCAATTTTCCGATCCAGATTTACCAGAGCCACAAGACTTCTTACCCCTCCTTCTGCCCCTACGTTGACCACCGGACCGGCCACCAGAATTGTCCTGCCTGGAAGATGCCTGCTCATCAAAAGATTTCTGGTTATGGTTGGTATCCGCCACAACCATACTACCCATGACCATTGTGCCAAAACGGCGATTTCTGAACATGGCCCCACGTTGCGGGTTTTTCCACAAACTCGCATGGATCGTATATATTCAGGACATCTTTCCCACATGTGGCCTTCCCGACCACAATAATAGCAGGTCCCTTACCACCGGCGTCAGCGTTTCGCTTCTTCTGGTAATCCACCATGCAGCAGAGGTCCAGGTCGTCCACACTTTGGCCCTCCAGCAAGGCCCCGGCGGTGACCAATTCCCCTTCACCGCCTGAAGAGGCATCACCCACTTGTTGGACCAAAGCGTTCTCAATGTTTTGAAGTTGGCGCTTCATGGAACGCAGATAGGAGGGACACGCCTCCCCATCAGCTGATGACGTACCAGGTTGCTGGAGGATCGCGCTCACTGATTCCAATTGGGACTGGGGGTCGCCATGTTCGACCAAGTTCAAAATACGAACCGCCCGAGTGATAATGTCATTGGGTTGTTCGTAAATCCAGTGACGGGCAATTTTTGCCCGTAAGGAGCTTTGAGCTTTCAGGCCTCGGGAGGCCCCTTCCACCACTTTCAGTTCCCGTTCCTTGGGGGATGAGGTGGGGAAGCCCTTACATGCAAGAATTCGAAGTTCATTGATGTACTGATGGCTCGATTCTGATGACTTCTGCTGGCGCTCAAAAATTCACGGGAGTACTCATCAGCAGTCTTCGTGATGGGTTCGTAGAACTGCCGTAATGCAGACACCAGTTCCTCATATGACTCCGTCGGCTGACAATCCAGATCCTGTCTGACCGAGACACTCAAGAAAACCAGAGAATCTGACGTTTGAGTTCATTAGGGGCGCCAATGGCTGCCCAGGTGCTTTCAAGCATATTGAGCCAAATGGACAGAGCCAGGTCACTAGAGCGACCCTTGAATTTATTAATAGTCTTAAACCAGATCATATAGTCCTTCATCAAACGTACAGTCTCTGCTGTGGGTTTGACCATATTGACCATTGGGATAGGCCGAGGAATGCCACTGGTGGAATCACAGGGGAAAATGGCGGATCCTCAGTAGGGGAAATTTCTTCCCTGATGCCACCAGGTCCAATCGCCAATTGACGACCAAGGTGGCCTCGCCGGGTGAATGCCCCGCGAAGATTCGCCTGTCTCGAAAGCGCCGAACGGAATGGTAGCTGATTCGGAAATGGACATGTAGTCACGGTTACGACGAAAGAATTACCCATCTCTCGTTGGGTTGGGGTCGCTGTACCACGGGTTATTTCAAGCGGTGAGCTTGTAATTGTTGGGCCAAATGATGGAACGTTTGTGGAATTGGAGAGTACAGGACCCACCAGGTCACTGGGAATGAGTGCCCGACCGGCTGGTTGCGGCCAACCCGTCCATTGACCGCCTAGTTCTGTCGGGTCCCAAGAGAGACGATGTGTCACCCAAGGGATGCCAGTTCGAAAAGGGGTTCAGCCCGGGGAATCGGAAACTGAAGGAAGAGTTCAGGTCCAGGTCCAACTCGGGGTCCGGTATACCACCCGTTGGAAAGTCCGCAAAAGTTGGCTGAACTGTTCTTGGACACCACTCTGATTCGCTGTTCCAAGGAACAAGAAGGTATGAGTAGGATTCTGGTTCTTGGTGACCGCTGGGTCCCAAGAAGACGTCATTGGTCACCACCGTAACGTCACCAAAGCTGGCATCAAACCCACCAGAATGATCTCCCTCATCACCCGTAGTCGGGTTCCAGATGAGATCCGGCAAGGGCTGATCCATAAAGGTACGTGTTTGCAAGGCTGAGCTGGTCTGACCAGGTAACTGGTCTGCTTCCTGATTCACGGATGATGGATTTTTCAGGTTGGGCAGATTTCCAGTCAGCTGCTGATCGTTGGACACATTGGCTGTAAAGCCAGTGCCGAATTCTTCTGAACCAGCAGGAAAAACAGATCTTCGTGATGAAGCAGATCCAGATATCATTTCTTCCGATGAGTTCCTGTTCACGGAGGCCGAATGGGCAAATTTTGAACTGGTCGGTAACGACCCTGACCGTGGGCGGCCGCTCGGGCCCCCAGAGGGTTTTCAAGCAGTTCCTTGGAGAGAGCCAGCACTGTGACGAGTTGGCAAGCAACCCATGCACTTTTGGGTCGAACACCCATGGGCTCCGCCACCGTCCGTTGTTTGATGACGTAAGAAAAGTCCAGGAAAAAGTCCAAGTAATTGGTCTAGGCAGTTGTAAAAAATACCAATAGGTAGGAGTTCCAGATCATAGGTAGGTTCGCGTAAGCGATCAGGAATTTTACCTGTAAAGGTGTAATTTTTCTTTACCAGGCACAGGAAAGAATTCCCAAAAACTTACACAACCCAAAGAATTAGCAGAAACTGTGAGGCAGCACCAGTTTCCACCCTGGTAGACTAATGTAGCGCAAACGTGATTCTCCAATTGGCTACCCGACAAGTAATTGTCGGAGGATCTGTCGCTCAATAGATAACGGACCTGGCTGTCAGGAACCAGGACGGGGAAGCCTCGCCAAACTATAAAGTTACACAAACAATAACCTACCTAACAATAACCTAACAATTTCCTGCCTACCTAGTCTAACAACTAACCTAACCTACCAAAATAACAAGGCCGTAGAATAAATGATTTAATAAACGTACGTACATACAGTGGGCGTAAGCCCTGACAGACAGTCAATCACAGACAAACAAAGCACACACAACAATACAAACAAACCTTAGGGTTGAATGAACCCAGTACAGTGTACACCCCAGGGGGAGAGCGTAGGTGTAGAGGAGACACCGGAGCGTTAACCCAAACGAAAGTATGTGGTAATCGGGATAGCCGACTGGAGTTGGGCAAGAAACTAACACAACTGATGTGTTGGGGGGTTTTCCAGGGAGACTCCCAAGTGGGCGGGGCTTAGAAACCTCCCCCCCAACCAGAGGTTGACATGCGCATACAGCGCCCCCAAGTTTGATCACCTACCCAATAGTTATACCCCACCTATCAACACCTCCCCGACCAACCAAATAGAATGATGACGTTAGCTAAGCCAAACGCTAGCTAAGGTCGAAAAAGTATTGGGCGTGTAACAACAATAGATGACAATACATAAATGAATGATTCACATACAATCTCTAGCGACTAACACCAGAGTAGTATAGTGTCCGCTTTTCGAGCCCCCAATCCCAATCCCAAAATCAGGAGTAAATTTTCAGTTCCTATTCTTAGGTTATAGTTACAAGTTTGTCTTCGTTGTTATGTTTTAACACACTTCCAGACATTTTAGGTTCTTCACTCACCCTGGTCCTTGGCTTTTCCTAGCTTCTAACTTCAAGTATTTAAATAATTTTGGTGCAGCATCATCCAATCAGGTTTCATAAAATTTTCAAAAGGGGTAATCTTTGACCGCCTATAACTTTGCAGACTCATTCCGATTTTGGTGAACTAAAAAGTAGTGAACTCCACTTACTCCGGCCTGCACTACAAATCCAAATACACTTCTCGACCTGCAGTACAAATCCTAATACCCTTCCGTAAAGTCAACCAATCACTACTCCGAATATTGTTTAACCGTCCCTCTGCGTTCTTTTCCGGGGCTTGGGACCCGGCGTCGGCCCATTACCAGACTCCTACCTAATCTAATCTACGCTACCTGCCTAACCTACCTAATCTATATACAGTACCCATGTACAGTAACTACCCTAATCTCACCTAGTCCGGCGCATGCAATATTTTTGTATTTTTGTATATTTATCATTTTCATGTTTTTGGTTTTTGTATTTATCTAGTGCATAGTGTACCCAGTCAATCTATCTACAAAAAAGCAAATACTGGTAACACCAACAACGACCCATTTTGTGGTAGGCCTCTGCTGTCGGGCCCACTCCAGAACATCCATCCTGTCAAACTCTAGACTAAGCTCATCCAAGTCTTCCCTATTACCAATAAATTTAGGTTCCTCTAGATGGTGATTGTTGTTTGAAGGGTAATAGAACGCCAACTCATGGTCCAAAACATTTTGAAGAATGAAGCCAAACGAGAAGTTAATTTGGATGGAGTAGAATTGAGCATTAAAAACGGAGTAGAGGAGTTTCTTAAGGTTAGACTCCCTTGTGTCTTCCAAACGAAAGTTGTAAGTTGAGTAGATTCCCGACTCGAGCTTAAACTTTGTCCTAATTTTGTCCCAATTTCAAATATAAATATTTCTAATTTGTTCAGGCAGCTTCTCCAAAAACTCGACAGGTGGCTCAACCGGATCTTCCTTGGGGAGTAACAACCGAGGCACTTTCTTTGCATCAGTATTTTATCGAAACTAACATGTACTCCCATATGACCATCTAATCCATTTTGTGTTTGAAATTTGCTTGTACAACGTTGGCAGGGGTACTCTTCCTGAAGGGGGTCTTGCTCAGGTTTCTTAGGGGGATGTGGCTTGCATATATGAGTCGCCTTTGTGTCTTCCCGAGAGTAACTCTTTCCACATTTTTCACAAGTAGACTTCTCACCTTCATGTTTTTCCTTGATGTGCCTGTTGAGGTTGTATTTTCGAGTGAACATTTTACCGCAAAATGCACAAATGAAGTTTTCCATTTGCGGGTGTTTATGTCCTCACACAATTATGTATCACTTTCAGAGCTCTTAAAAAACCAAAAATCAAAACCTTCACAAAGCCCAACCTGAGACGTGTGTCTCATTAGCGAACCAACTCGTTGATCCAGTGCTGGAACTGTTTGCTCCAGGAAGAGCAAGCAAAACTATGTATGAATCACGAACATTTAGCTTTGAGTCACGCATGGTTCCACTAAAAAATTAACTTTTTTGTTGGTTCGCCAAAAGTCGCCTAGCGAACCAATTTTTTAGTTATTAGTTAATTTTGTGTCAGCTGATAGTCCTTCAAGAGTACTCCATGAGTCACTCTTTAGAATTTAACGAAATTTCAAAGAAAAGCGGAATTTTTAATTAGAATTACTAATAAAAAATGCTAACTCTAATTTGCGTAAAGCGTGAAATGGTCCGCTCACCTAACATGAGCAGTGCTGAGAATAAAATAGTGGTTATCCCAGAAAAACGCTAAACTTTTTTCAATTTGCCACGTTGTAATTTGCAGTACCAGAGTCACCGTCGAACATACTTTCCTGGACCCAGCTTTAAAATGCACCACATGGTTGAAAAAAATTGAATTTTTGTACATGTAGAGACTGCCAAGTCGTAACTGCGTCCACTCACCGAAAGTAGGGTGACTTTACTCCAAAATCCAGGTTACCCCAGGTTGTCCTAATTTTTTCAAATTGGGTAAAAACCTATTCTTTGCCGAGAAAACGAATGTTGTGGGTTTCTGAATGGCTGCGACTCAAAGCGAAATGTTCGTGACTCATACATAGTTTTGCTTGCTCTTTCTGGATCAAACAGTTCCAGATCTGGATCAAAGACTTGGTTCGCTAAGGAGACACACGTCAACCTGAGTATGATGAGTCTGAATCAGAGTATGATGAGTCTGAATCAGAAACGAGTATCGAATGTTCAGACAGTAGCGACTCAAGTTGTGGAGAGATCTACGAGCCAACTGACATCGGTAAATCTTGGGATGAGCTTGTCAGGCAGTCCGAAGGGAAATTCGAAGGTATAATAAATAGGTTAGCAAACGAATACGTTGCAGACGGCCATGATGAAGTTGAGGGAGAAAGTGAGGCCTATAATGAAGTCCGACCTAGTGCGTCTGTCAAAAGAGTTTGATAACGGCGTGTAGACACAGGACCAGGGGGAACCCGCACCCAGGCCGGGGGCCCGGCCCCGGGGGCGGCGGGACGGGGGCGGGCCCCCGCCCCGGGCGCGGCGGGGCCCCCAGTTCCCTAGGTGGTCAGGCCCTGAGTTTGATGAGTCTGAGCCAGACGTGACTTGAGCCACACACGTCGGACTTTGGCTGGTTGCATGATGACTGGCTAGGGTCGGGGGGGGGGGGCGAGAGGGCGGGGGGAGGAGGGGAGGGGGCCCGGCCCCGCAATCAGAAACGAGTATCGAATGTTCAGACAGTAGCGACTCAAGTTGAATGGAGAGATCTACGAGCCAACATGACATCGGTAAATCTTGGGATGAGCTTGTCAGGCAGTTTCAACGAAATTTTTTTGGGGGGGTCAAACTCGAATGGTATAATGATTATTAGTGTTAGCAAGACGAATAACGTTGCAGACGGCCACAATCCAGACAGTTGTGTGAGAAAGTGACATGGCCTACTAATGAAGTCTGACATAGAGTGGAATCTGAAAAAATGATTTAAAAGAATTATGAAACCTGACCAACACAAAATGTATAATTAAAACGTAAAGAATCAGGTACAACTAATTTTGATCTGTACCGATGATCACAGTGCCAAAGGCAATTCTAAGCTGAACGCTGCGACACGTTTAGCAGCTTTTGTGGGGCCCTTCGCCTTGAACGGCCAATTCTTAAGTGGGTGTGAAATTGGAGTGTAACACAACGAAGGGACGGTAGTAATACAAGTTTGTAGTGCAGCTTTCGGAAGAGTTATGTATAAATAAAAACGGATATTAATACCAGGGGGTAGTAATACAACCTTTGTAGTGCAGCTATTCGGAAGAGTTATGTATAAATAAAAACGGATATTAATACCAGGGGCCGGTAGCAAGTGATTTCGATTTTAACGGTAGAATCAACCTTCAATTTGCATAGCTATTCGTATATATTCTGTATGAATAAAGGATTTAATAGGAAGGGTATTTAAAAAGGATTACGAGTGGTCGGTTCAATAGCCTTTGCAGTGCAGGTAACGAAACCCTATTAACAGTGTTCAGTATCAATAAAAGCAGCAGCTAGGAAGTCCGTCCGGTGTAGATCGGATTGATGAGACTTGTAGGAGGCTCATCGGTTGAGGATTTAGTCCACTCAATGCAGACTTTGTCCAGTGGAAACAGACTCTGTCCAGTGGAAACAGACTCGTGGTGGAAAATCTGTAGTGAAAAGATTGACCACCAGTTCCCCAGGTGGTCACTGCTCCGGACTTTGTGCTGGACCGGTGTGACTTGGCCTCCCTCCTAGGTGGTCACTGGTCCCGGACTTTGTGCTGACCAGTTGTGACTAGGCCTACCCGTTCCGCTGGACTTTGTGTTGGACAAAAGCGTACTTCGTCTACACGCCGTTATCAAACCCTCAGACGCTAGGTGCCAGCTGAACTCAATAGGAAAATCTATTTTCAAGGGGGGGACGTCCAATTTGAGCACGGTGATACTACCTGAGAAAACGGGGAACCAATTTGATGAACAGGAGCAGGAAGAATAAGTGGAATTATTTATTAGTTGGGAGTATGTTCGGAGTAGGCTCAGTGTATACTCGGTGTTAACTCGGAGCTAGTATGGAGTGACTCAGAGTACAAAGGTACAACAGTCGGTAAGTTAAGGCATTAGGCATTTAAGGCAAAGGCAATATTCTGTAAAACATTAGGAAAAATATGCTCGAAGCAAGATTGGTGTAAAGAAAGAGTGACCCAGAACTTGAATCGAAAAATAAAAAATTAAATACTTTTATAATACCAATTTGTGCAAACGGTCAAAATAAATTATAAGCCAAGCAACTATTAGCTAACTCAGAAATCTATATGAACGGGTAAAATGTTGGTAGATCGTAGTTTGTTGTTTGTGGTTTGTGGGGGGGTGGTTTTTAGGCTTAGTATATTTGTGTAACCGGAAAATTTTTTTTTGTTTTGTGACTCGAAAATACAACCTCAACAGGCACATCAAGGAAAAACATGAGGGTGAGAAGTCTATTGTGAAAAATGTGGAAAGAGTTGGGAAGTTCCCCCTTCAGAAAGAGTACCCAGCCAACGTTGTACAAGCAAATTTAAAACACAAAAGGGATTAGATGGTCATATGGGAGTACATGTTAGTTTCGATAAAATACTAATACAAAGAAAGTGCCTTCGGTTGTTACTCCCCAAGGAAGATCCGTTTGAGCCACCTTCGAGTTTTTGGAAAAGCTGCCTGAACAAATTAGAAATGTTTATATTCGAAATTGGGACAAAATTAGGAGAAAGTTTAAGCTGGGGTGGGAATCTACTCAACTTACAACTTTCCTTTGGAAGACACAAGGGAGTCTAACCTTAAGCAACTCCTCTACTCCGTTTTTAATGCTCAATTCTACTCCATCCAAATTAACTTCTCGTTTGACTTCATTCTTCAAGATGTTTTGGACCATGAGTTGGCTTTCTATTACCCTTCAAATAACAATCACTATCTAGAGGAACCTAAATTTATTGGTAATAGGGAAGACTTGGATGAGCTTAATCTAGAGTTTGACAGGATGGATGTTCTGGTGTGGGCCCGACAGCAGAGGCCTACCACAAAATGGGTCATTGTTGGTGTTACCAGTATTTGCTTTTTTGTATACAGATTGACTGGGTACACTATGCACTAGATAAATACAAAAACCAAAAACATAAAAATGATAAATATACAAAAATACAAAAATATTGCATGCGCCGGACTAGGTGAGATTAGGGTAGTTACTGTACATGGGTACTGTATATAGATTAGGTAGGTTAGGCAGGTAGTGTAGATTAGATTAGGTAGGTAGGAGTCCGGTAATGGGCCGACGCCGGGTCCCAACTCCCAAGCCCCGGGGGAAGAACGCAGAGGGACGGTTAAACAATATTCGGAGCAGTGATTGGTTGACTTTACGGAAGTGTATTAGGATTTGTAGTGCAGGTCGGGAAGTGTATTTGGATTTGTAGGGCAGGCCGGAGTAGGTGAAGTTCACAACTTTTTAGTTCAGCAAAAACGGATGAGAGTCTGCAAAGTTATAGGCGGCCAAAGATTACCCCTTATGAAAATTTTATGAAACCTGATTGGATGATGCTGCACCAAAATTATATAAATACTTGAAGTTAGAAGATAGGAAAAGCCAAGGACCAGGGTGAGTGAAGAACCTAAAATGTCTGGAAGGGTGTTAAAACATAACAACGAAGACAAACTTGTAACTATAACCTAAGAATAGGAACTGAAAATTCACTCCTGATTTTGGGATTGGATTGGGGGTTCGAAAAGCGGACACTATACTACTCACCAGTTTTGTAAACAAACCAGGCAAACTCCCAAGCCAGGCCAACCTTTGCGTTAACGGTCTTCTGATCGTTCCCAGTCGAACGAAAAGCTACCGGAATAGTGGGCTAATTCAGGAGGTGAACTTAGTGTATTTTGTACTCAGTATATTTTGTACTTAGTTTTTACCTTAACGAGTTTATTGTCCTTGTTATAAAGGACAGATCTAGCGATAAAGCATTCACACGAGCATAAGCATATAGGGAACACACGAAGGTTTAGTGATAGAGTGAGGTAGTTAACAGTTTAAAAGAGAAAGAAAGAAAAAAGAACGAGTCGAGCTATAACGAAAGAACAATAAATTAATCTAGTAAACTAGATACTGGCAACTCTGGAAAACTGTGGCCTTTTTGTCTATATTATAAGTATATACCACTAAGTGCAAGTAACCTTGTTGTCTGCAATTAACCTATTATTTATTCGTTCTTATCAGCAGCGTTATTATAGTCAAGTATGTGGGTATTGTCAGGAATGTATCAAGTAAATCTAAGTGTGTGCTTCACAGGTGTGCAGCATAGGTCACTCGTAGTGGACAAAGAACCGGTTCTAGCCCCAACAAGTAAGTAAAGGAGAGTCTATAGTTAGCGATACTGATTCCGGATTTCATCAACGAATTCGTCATACGTTGTCTTGATTAGTTGACCAGAATAGACTCATTAGGAGTCACAGTTGTGAACTGATATACACTACTGCTGGCAAGTGTCGACCCCCGCTTGCTGAAGATATTCATTGAACCCCTACCAGACTTCAACAGACTCACAATAAAGACCCCACCCAGGTTGACTACAAGGACCCCCAATTCTGGACAAACCACCTTTTGGGAGGTCTGTGTCTAAGTTTATTGTTCACGGTAAACGTGTCAACCTTCCGTGTAATTGAAGAGGTAGTTAACCCAGATAACCTAGGAAGGTTAGAGATAAAGAGCCACAAATTTGGAAGTCAAATCCTGCTCACTTGATTACACATAGTTGAAAAGCCATCTTTATATCGAAATGTAGCTTAACATTTTAACCTTTTAATGAACATAATAAAACTATTTATGGTTTTGTAAAATTGGTTTACTGCATTTTAGAAGCAGTCAAATTTTTCAGTTTTTTGCAGACTGGAGAAAAACTATTTCGAGACGGGTTATATCATTCGATACCTCATTAAACACCCGTAGAGCCTTTTTTAATTATTATTTAGTTTAATCAATTTAGAAAAAATAGCGGAAATATAGGTGCAACCTGACTTTTGTCAACTTTTTCAACATTGTCAAGCGACTACTTCAGCTGGAAAGCAGCAATCGGGGCAACTAAAAAGGCTCTCGGGATATTTTTGTACAAAGCATGCATGGGCTATCCTCCAGCGTGCATATTAAGTGCTAGAAAAAGTCCATTTCATTGGTTTGCGAAAACTCGTTTTTCAGTCATTACAGAAACAGAAATACCTGTTAGGTAATCAGCACACTGAATAGCAGGCCTCTGTGAGGGCTGCAAATCGACACCTTTATTATACCTCCGGAGGCGGTATACTTGTAATGGGTTGACCCATCTGATTGCATGTAAATTGCTTTGCGCGCAGGATTCCCGTCCTATCCTTAACACATGTCCTAGTAAGCAGGTTTTTTTCGCCCAACAATTTTTCGATGATTTTGCAATTTTTAGAGCATCGTTGCAGTCGATTTACTTCAATTTCTTCGCTCTGTAAACTGTTTTGCAAAAGATCGCTGTCTGCCTTTTCTCATATTACCGAAAATCGGGCGTTATTTTTCTGTTACTTGATTGGCAGACGTTAAACAAATCAATAAATAGCTAATACTACAATTACAAATTTAGTGAGAAAAGATTGATTTTGCGCTTACACTGTATTGGTTTCATTAGTGTTTGCTTTGCTTTAGAATTTAGATAAAATAAATTGTTAAAAATAAACATATACAGATAAATCATAATTTCCAGTCTCGCGGTTTCGTCGATAAATTTGTTCAAGTCGAAGTAGTGTAGTGGTTAGAGTGTTCGCTTGTCGCTGGTCCGGACACAGATCGAATCCTTCTACCGGTAGTATTTTAGTTTCACAATTGATAATGGCAATAAAATACTGCCATTCTTTTGTCTCAGAAACCGCAAATGTTGGGGAGTTGAAACTAGTCAAATGCTAACGTCAGAGTACAGTAGAACAATGTTCTATGAATACAAGCAAAACATTGAACACATATATTTCAAACACCACGGCGGTATTTTTCCTCTTTTAGGGGGTAACTTGTTTTTTTCTACGGCGTGTGTAGCTCAAGAAGTGATGGATTATTTGATTTCTGCAAAAATAACACAATAGGAAAGTGGGCTATAAAAATAAAATTATCAAAAATCTAAATCTATCTGCTTTCTAAATTTACCCCGAACGGAAACGCCTAGTTTTCGAAGCGGGATTGCGCTCGCGCTCATGGTACTAGAACGCTAAAAGAAGTATATCATTTCATCAAACTTGATTTGGGCCGAGCGCTGGTAATTGTACCCCAAAAGGAATCACCCCTTAAGGAGGGGGTCGCGAACTTTCAACCATCTCCGATTTTTCTCATTTTCACATATTTTGTAGTCCCCATGGGTCCCCAAAACAAGACAGTTGCGTTTGTTGCAAAACTTTCCCTGTCATTCACAATAGCCCTCCAAAGGTGACCCCGACATGTGTTAAACATAGGAAAACAAAAACGTTAGGAAAATTTCGCGGTAACCAAAAGTTTGAGCGCTGTGCAAGAGCAAATGAGCTGTATATAACTTGGTAAAATGTTAATCTGGACTAGGTAGCGTGTTAATATCTATATGAGGTGTTCTTGCGTTAGCACAGCGATTTTCTAGAAATTTTCAATGTTGTATGAAGTCGGTTTTTGCACAATTCTGACTTACAAAAATGTCACCGAACAAATATTTGGACATGGCCTGAACTAAACATTCACTGCACAGATTTCGCGTATAGATATTAACACAGTACACAAATAGAGGATCAATTTGCATGCGCACAATCCATGCTGCTGCTAGTGAGTAGTTCACTCACAGTTTTGGTTACCACGTTGGCGTTTTGCCTCAAAATACGTCATTTTTTCAAATTTTTGGATATAATGGTCCATAAGTCGAGTGAAAGCCGAGATATTCCAACCAAATTCGGTGTGCCAATTCGCACAAATGAAAGGAAGATTTGCGCAAAGTTTTACTGCAATTGCTGATGTTGAACTGTGGATGCATGCATCAGTGCGATGACGGAGGCCTATAGTTAAAAATGGCAAATTTTCAACTTTTCCAAATATTGCCAAATTTTATATCAAATTGAAGCTCTTGATGTTCTCTTGATGGTCTTTTGTCATCCTATGGGTACGCGACTTCGAAGCCCTCAGCGAGGCATACTGGCGTAAATACTAAATTGTAGGGATTTGAACTGCAATATTTCTTAACTGCATTGACCCTGGACTCTAAAAATTTGTCTTGGTTTTGGAAACATATGGGGGGTATATTATACCCGAAAATGAGCGAAATCGGTGACTATAAAATTTGGTACCCGGCGATCCCCCCCCCCTTAAGCCAGGTTAACAATTCACCTACACAGTAGGCCCTGACTGACCTGCTGAAGGCATTGCTGAAATGTAAGTGTACATTATGCGGTACAAATACTGTCACTTATTAAGAGCTATAATAATTGGTCACAACAGCATACACATTAACCGGTATGCAACATTAACGTTGCAACTGCAAAATTGTATGTACAATGTATTGCCTAATTCAACGATATATGATGCAATTGCTTTGTTTTCGCTTTGACTGACCTGAATGGCGATATCTTTTGAATATCAAGGTAAGATTGAAGATATTAATGTTTTCAACGTAATATATTATATATTGTATGAATATACTACAACATACAATACTAACGGATTGGGATGATGTCTGATGAACAGTTTGCAAGACCGTTGCCATTGTCAATTGTTTTGCGCTAATGACTCACTTTTGGTTTCTTTGCGGGCGAAATACAAGCAGACTTGGGTCTGTCTGGCCTGAGACATTATGCTTGTGGCCGCGAAACTAGTATGCAGTAGGTTTGAAGTTCCTCTGCGCAGGACGGCTGATCGCGACATTTCCAGTTTTCTACTTTGACAAATTTAGTTGGAGACCTTTTTTGATTATTACCTTTAAATAGCCCAAGATTGAGACAGCTTAAACCTATTTTGTAGCTTGCATTTCTACAGAAAAATTTTTGCAATAATGCAGTACGTAACAACAATAAGATAATGACCTAGCTTTATTCCGCCGGCGGAGGAAACTTTTGGCTGTCGGCCAAAGTAGACACAAACACTAAAACAAAGTATACTTAAAGCGCCTTAATAAGTAGACTGCGCTTTCCGCCTATGCGCGTAATTTTTCAGTACGGGCTGGCCAAAGTGAATTTTGGGTCCAATGAACTTAGTTCTTTCGCAAGGTACATATTTGCAAGATTTGTAATATTTATAAATTTGGCTAAATTTAACTTGGCTCCCAAAAGCACTGGAAAGTTTCGACAGGGTGGCCAAAAGTTGGTAGCCAAAAGTATGCCAAAAATTCAAAAAAATTTCGGGCAGGGGTGCTTTTCCAACCCAAATCTCTGTTATACGTTTTTCAAATAATTCGTTTGGCATGAGGAACTAGATTCTTAGAATGTCGGCCATCCGCTAACACACATTCTCAGAATGTACGTTGGCGGTTAAATTACATTCAAATAAAGTTAACTTAATTTAGTTGGCGGACAACTTACATTCTCTGAAAATTTAACAAAACATGAACTAACATTTTAATTCCTTTCTAATAATCTAGTTCCCCATGCCAAACAAATTATTCGAAAGACGCATTACACCTATGATTTACAGGATTGCTCTCCCTGCCTATTTAATAAGTGAGCAGTGCCAGTATGTGCAATACTGCAATATGGAGATGCGTTATTCTCTAACTGCGCTAGAAATTTGTTAGAATTCGAATTGACAAGTAGTAAGCCTTGAGATAGAGGTAGCTTTTCAGTGCATTGACCGGTAACAAATGACATATAATTTTGGAAGTTCATAGTTAAATTATTCGTTTAGGGAAGCAATCAGCGGCAAATAAAATGGTGGCTCAATCGGCAGCTTTCATGAATAAGTTTCTCACAAATTTCAAAATCATAAGATATAAGTGACGTCTAGCACTCCCATGATAAAATCAGCTTTACTGCTAAACAAATTGCACTAATTGCATTAATAATAGCGCAATTATGCACTCTTGATCTAACGCATGCGTGCTGTTGTAATTCTCTGCAGTCTAAATATACTAATATTTTCATTCTTTAAATCTTTATAGACAATTTCTAAGAGGTTACACATGAAGTTAACTATATATATACCTGTGTTCGGGTTCGGACCGACCGATCGGGTTGGCCGGAACCCGAACTATGTTCGCGCCGTGAGCAAAGAATGCGATACAAACGGCTTTTGTGCAGCGAATTCATTTGCTTCACTCGTCTAAACTCACACATGTAACCTATATAGCTCCATTCTGCGTTATAAAAACGAATACAACACACTATGCTTTACCTCCCTAGTTCGTCCATTCATTCTAATGGAAATTATTAACAACAATGAACAAACCTTAGATACCAGGTAAAGTTTGTGATTCATGTTCAATCCGTCGAAATCTGCAAATAGGTATATGTAAAGAACTGAGTTGGATTGAGTTAGAGAACTCGATTGATTTGATTTGACTTCAAAAGTGGGGATCGCTTAGGTTAGAAGTTCACTCACACGGAAGGTTAGCGCGTTTGCCTAGGTAGACAAACTTATGTACCAGATTCCCGAAAGGTGATTTGCCAAAATCGGGGATCTCTACAGCTAACCTGTTAGGGGTACTATTGTGAGTTCGTTTAGGCGAAGAGGGTTAGGCTCTATCCAATCACACCTGGAGTATGGATAGGAATGTTCTGACGCAACAGGTCAAAACTCTAAGATCAGACTGTTAGTCTTTAACTCTTGATTCAGATCCAACTTACTAGGATCTGAGCAATTTACCCTTTGTATTCCTGGGAGATCTCACCTGGATCTCTTTTCAGCAGCTGAAATGTAGACTACGATTTGCACGCAACAAGATTAATTTATTAGCCAAGAACGCTATATTTATAACAAAGGAGGACAGGAAAGGTTTCACGACAATTATTGACAACAATTTGAATTACAATATTAAAAAGGCACAGATTACTAGATTTACCAGAGTTGCCAGCCCTTGGTAGGGGAGACTTATTTTAAGGGACTGGAGATTTGCAAATAATAGATTAACTAAGTTAGTGTCTGACCGGTTAACTATTAACTTGAGGCTAATTTATTAGTCCTCTTCTTCAGGTATTATGACTGGGCACGTTAGGCGTGTTGCGTGTCGTGTATTTTAAACTCAAATCTACTCTCTATTCGTCCTTTACAGAAAACTACAGTACAAGTTCAATATAACAAATATATAATTAACTAAATTTAACAGAGTGTCGGGTATCACAATTCCGGTCTATGGAGTTGGGTGATCCCGTCAGGTTACGCCTGCAACCTCACGAGTGGTTAGGGAAGTTCGGAATACCAACAATTCAGGGGTCGGTCTGGGCGGGGTGATACCGGGAGATGGCTACAGGTATAATTATAATTTAAATTAAACAGTTAATTTTAATAGGATTCGCTATCTTCCTTCGTTGATCAGTTGTTCTCTCTTCTAGTATGGATATGCAGTTGGCCTAAGCCAGAGACAACACGGGGATGACAGCTTCCAAAAAGAGGTTAGATGATCGGACAAAAGAACACATTTTTGGGTGCTTTCAAAACGCAAGAATAAACAGTTAACAAAGATTAAATTCCGGTACAGTTTCAGGTTCACCCGACAATGATTAGGCTCCCTTTGCTCAAGTCTCTGCCTCAGATTCTTTGACTGCAATTTTCCTCCAATGTACCTTCAATTGTACTGAATAGCGCTTAACAGGATCAGAATCGGATCAGGCAAATCAATATCAATCACTACTGGCTAATCTACTGGACAACTGGACTACTGCTTCTACAGACACTGGCTCATCAATTCGCTCAAAGCTCCACTGGATCAGAATACTGAGGATCCAAATCCGGCAGGAATGACCTTCGACGAACCTGAATCAAATGAGTTAAAACCCATTAGTTCAGAATACAAGTGCGGGAATCAAACCCAGCAACTATTACTCACTTATAAGGCTTTCAGAGACGAAATTTAGAACTTTAGTAAATTCTGATTGAGATTTTGTTGAAAGACTCGAAATAGCACTCTTCAACCGCCTTAGCGGGATAAAACGTGATCAATTATGCGTTATTAGCTTACTATAGGCAAAATTTCACCGAATATAAGATTTTGGGCGATTTCTTGCATGGGAATGCAAGAAATCGCTGATTTAACATATATTCATTTATGGTCATATTCGGTCTGCGCATAATTAGGTTTGAGGCGTAAGATTTGCGACAGGAAAGCACCGGTTTCCTATATAACAAGTTTACAAAGGTAGAAACGTGTATTTTACAAAATTATTTTTTGTTGACTCATTAGAAGATGGTTTCGTCGTAATCTTCAATTCTTACGTAATTACACAGTATTATCATTCTAACTAACTATTATTTATGTGATTTTAGGTTTATTTGATGCTTACGTAACGATATTCACCGTGTATGTCATTAAATCCAATAGTTGTTTGTTAGTATTGATTAAAAAGTATGATTTGATGTTTACAGCCCGACTTGGCTAAGATTTTCGGTAGAAAACGCTCATCCTTTTGGAGTTACTTGTCAATATAAAAGTCTGAGCTGTAGAAGCGATATACTTTGCAAAAATACAAACTACAGCCAGATTAGTTGCCCCGTTAACGAGAACGAGTGAGGGCAAGAATGACCATTTTAGCGTAATTCTTGCAATTTGATTAAAACTGACTTTTTCCTTTGTGCTAAAGGCTGACAAAATGTATGAATTATTTTGCAATGCACTGCAAGAATTACTAGCTTGAGGTGAATTTCCTGGCACAGATCTAGGTAATTAGCACGTACAATTAATACAAATCAGTGGACAGACTCAGCTAAATTATGTTGCAGATTTTGGGACAGAATTCGGCTCTAAACAGGTGAAACAGACCAGCACGAAGTCCTTTGTCTGAGATTCGTCCACTCCCTTCCTGCGGGCATACCTACGTGGACGAATCGAGGATCACCTGGTAGTATCAGCTTATCCTGGGGGTCCCCGTGACCCTGGACCATATTAGCTACCTAATTTGCATATTACCCTAATGCTGAAGTAAGTACTCATTCACACAGTTTATCACACTCATGTCCCTCAGATCAACAAGCATTCAACAATAAGCAAACATTTGTACACATTCACACCATTTTCCTGCCTAATACAGGAGTCCTAAAATAAGCTTCACGAAGATTGGTCTCATGCACCTGATGAGAACCGGTGAGCTACCACATATCAAGATAATCCAGTACAACTGACATTTCGGACTGTTTAAAATACTATCTTTAATTAATGTAAAGCTTAAGGTGCTGGTATCGTTTTGTGCAGTGCTTTTGTGGGTGGTTTTTGAAACGCCCTAACTTTCGCAATTTTGTGAGTTGGAAAGCGTTTTATACATCATTTTAAAGCTTATAATCTGTAGATTCTCATGAAAGCACGAAACTAGTAAAAATCCGCAAAAATGGCGAAAATTTTCAAATAAACTGACATCTGACAGGCTCAATATAGACCAAAAATTTTTGAACATGGATTTCTCAAAACTGTGGAATCGGCCAAAAATTTTTCTTGTGCTGTCCTATAAAGGACATGTGGGCCGAGGGACGTTTTTTGGGATTTGGCTCAGCAGGTCTTAACGGTCAAGAAAATCCATTAAATGTGCGGTGACACGAAATTTCGCAACTTTGCATTGAGTTTTCTCGCAACTGGAGATGTTTTAGCTCAAACCAAGAAAAATGTCCCTCCGCAATAGTGCGAATTCTCATCCTGCCAAAACTCACGCGAATCCATTGGGTAGTTTTTGAGAAATCGATGTTCAAAACAAAATAATCGCAGTTTTGCCAAAATGGTTTTTCGGCCAAATCTCTAGCTTAGAGCAACAAGCTCCGGCTAATAGGCATTGATAAAATGTGCAATGAGACTGTGTATCGATCGAGTATAAATAAACCAAAATTGTCTATACGATTTGGTAGTAATTTTGAAAAAACTGATTTTCTCAAAAACGGCCATTTTTGGACCCCAAAAATCGTTTTTTGCTTATACTGACTTAACCACAAGAGATAGCTCAAAGGTTGTAAAAGCAAAAATGTTCATTTTTGTTCCCTCTTTCCAGCCATACCAACCAATCTGGTGTCTCGACTATGTGCTGAGAGAATAATGGCAAAAACCAAAAATTTCTCATCTTTGCACCTAAAAATGCGGGACTGGTCCCAGAATGTTAATGAGCACCGAAATAGTATATTTGGAAAGTTTCATCCACTTTCATAAAGAATTAGAACCTATAGGGTCAAATTTACACAAAAGGAAACCACCACCTTAATGCGATCTGCAACTTGACAATTATTGGTGGAGCATACTACAGCTTGTTGAGTTTTGGAATCCCTGGATTATCCTAATATTGTTAATTACATTATTAATAATCATTCACTCAACTAGCATACATACAGATTTGACAATTCTCACAACCCCTATCGTACAAGGGGAGTTTCCGTGAGTTGCCACCACAATTATACAAAAACACTCATTCTACATGCATGCAAATCATGACATTCTACAACTATTCAGCCAAACATCCTTGAAACTCGGTTAATTTCGGAACCTCTCGCTCCATGAGGAGTTTACCCGAATAACCACCTTAGGTACTTTTTGGGGACACATTCACATTTATATTTTATAACACATTCACGCTTCTTTCTTGCAAAACATTCACCTTTCAGACTTACAAAACATTCACACCTCAGACTTGCAAAACATTCATACTTCAATCATATAAGACGTTCACACCTCAACTATACAAAACAATCACATTAATAATCATCTAGCTACTTAGACTAACTAATAAACTAAACTTAGGCTCATATGTGTAAGAAGTTTGTGAACTTTGAACTTTGTTGTACGCGAATTTCACGGCTTTGCAATTCCTCAGAATTGCTTATAAAAGAAATTTTGTGAAAACTTAACTTCGTAAATTTGGAAAAAAGTTATAACTTAAATTTTGATGAAAGCCAGTGAGTAATAATTGCCAAGCAATTATTACTAATAACAAAGAACAGTCAAGTAAACTAAATACACAAGTAATTAAAACTACGAAAAGTGAGGAAGCCGGCCATTCCTCTTGAAAAACTGCTTGATAATTAATTAAATTAAACGTAAAACGACTCATGTTTTAGGAATTGGTTTTTGAAATACCCTATAAATTTTTAATACCAAATGTTTTTTTAATGCCGACCTAACGCTGAAATAAAACATAATACAGTCTATGGAAGTTTTAAGACATTGCAGGGCTTTTTATGAAAACATGGCCGGCAACTCCTAGTTGCCGGCTGTGGGGAAATAGTTCTTCTAACTAGCTTATTAAATTAAGAGCCGTAATTAAGGGGCTCTCTAACTCAGAATTGGAGGTTAGGGGTCCCACTCATGATCCCATGAAAACTACAAAAAATAACCCCAAAAGTGACAACTAAAGAGAACTTTTTTGGCCATAAAGGCCGTGGCTTGGTAGGTAGAATAGAATCAAAACGAGAAAATTAAAAGAAGAGAAAAATGGACACGTCTCAAGACCTCCATCGCATAGGAGGGGTTTACATGAGCTGTCCTTTGATTTTTGAAATGATTAAATAATAAAATAAAAGTAAAATAAAACTGGCCCGGAGGCCCAACATGCTATGGAACTAAAAGAGTGGCCTCAGGCCCAAAATGCTGCAAAAATCGGGGGCTCTCTAGCCCAAAATACTTCATAAAATTTGGCCATGAAGGCCTCAAAATACCATATAAAAAAATGAGGCCCGAAGGCCGAAAATACAATAAGAAAAATTGGCCAAAGGCCACTATAAAATTCCTAAATTTTTATCCTAGGCAGTAAGTCTTGAGCCGGGCATAAGAAACCCATAGGCTCCTCAAGTTGTAATGTCCGTGTACAAAACTCAACCCTTTTCTGGCCTGTGTGGGCCAGAAAAGTCCTATTTGCGTCCTAAAGGGGAGGTGTGTACTGCTATATTCCCGTACCACACCTGTGGTCCGAGAAGCAGTACACGCCGGGGTGGGGACTCAAAACAGCGACCGCTCTCGGTCGAAACTAAACGGACACTGAAGAACTTGAAATTTTGGGGACCGAGCTGACAGTTTTGCTGACAGCTCGGTGACAGGTCATGAGCGAACTGGGGGCGGAATTCTCCTTTTATTTTAGCCTAAATCTTCTAGAAAGTTCTAGAACTTTCTAGAAGCTTGCTATCTTTTACACAGGGCCTGCAGCGGCTGGTTGAGCCAGCTGGGCCATTAAGGACTAAAATTAATGAGATTTGGAAATTATTGCCCCCCAACTGACCCTTTTTTGATGGATTTTGGGTGCCGAAATTCTGCAAAACTTTGCGAAACTTTGGTTAACAAGTAAACGCAACCAAAGGGGAAATATCACGAATTTTGGCTTTTGTTTCCAACTTTTACGCAATTTACGTAAGTACTAAAGACTTAAAGTGAGAACCTTAATATTCTACAAGTTTGGCTAGACATAGCTGACTAATTTTCGCAATAATTTTAATTGTGGGGAATTAATTAAGCCCCCTCTGAACTTTACCTATGTGTTAAAATTTGTGTCTTCTTTTCTTCTATTGAGGCGAACTTTTGTTGTCCTCCTTTTGCTGGACTAGGCCCAACGAAAGTTCACCTGAGGACAAGCCTCTCGTACGTAGGAAAGAAGAAAGGGACAGCAGTACACCTGACTGCTATGTAGTCTGGGAGGTAGACAACCTCCCAGACAAAGAAAGGAGAAAGGAAAGGAAGAAAGAAAGTTAGTATAAAGGTTTTTTAGAAGTCCCCTTTTTGGACTTTCCTTTTAAGCAAAGTAAGATTAGAAAATAAAAGCTAATCTTACTAAAACATTTTCATCCGTAACTTACTCAATTTTGGGAGTTAGAACGTGGGGATTGCATTTTTTGAAACGGGAGAAAATTCTCTTTCTTATTAGCCTAAGTTGTGTCATCGACCAGAAATTCGTTTCTTACGTAATAATTAATATAAAATAAGCCTAACTAACACTAATTAACATTACTAAGAACAGATCAGAACCTAGGAACACTATAAAACATAAATTATTACAAATTAACACACTTAGGTACTTATTACTGTCAATTCCTTACGTATGGCATAATTATACACTTATGTGGCTAAACCATCTTCTAATTTTTGTTATTAAACAATAGAAATTGCTTTTAGACGCTGCTAATAAAGATTAGTACATTCTTTTCAACTGGAGATGTCGAATCCTTTCCATGATAGTTATACATTTTGACTTTACGCCAACACTGAAATTCCTGGTTTTTTTTACGATTCTTCTGTTCTTAATAACTTCTGGCAATGGAAGAGGAGAGTGACTGCACCCGGGTCACTGAGGGAAAAGACACCTGTCCTTTCAGAAAGGGGAGATATCGGAATTGATCTTATTACTATTATGATTATTACTTCAAGTATAATAGATCATTATTTTGGGCTAATTAATCCTAACTAATCTTGTAAGTGCCCTTCTCTTGTGTTAATGTTGGAGTAATTTTAGACTTTTCTTCTCGTATTAGTTGGAAGATGCTTATTCGAGACTGGCAACTCTGATTTCAACAATTATATAATGACAATTAATTATGGCTTGGACACAACATCAAAACTAAAACTTAACAAGCAAAAATCTTTAGGTTCCATTTTCGATAGGGACTTCTTTTGGGACGATGACCAATTAAAAACTAACTTTTTAACCACCTTTGAGCACAAAATCTAAGTCATTCCATTACATATATCAATCAAAACGCTTAAGTTGTTCTTAAGCAAGCAAAATTAATATGGCAAGCATAGACTTACGTGGGGGATCTGGGGTTCCAACCCCCCCTCCCCCAGTAGATCCCTAAAACCGTCGGCATAAAGAGCAGGGAAAAATAGCCAAGAGGTAAGCAAAGACGGCCGGAAAGATTAGTTTTTAAGCAAAAGGTTTAAAAATTTCCGGCTTCGCCGGAACCTTTGGAGAAAATTTGCAGTTTTTGGTGAATATCAGTCTAAATTTTGAAATATTTTCTAAAAAATGAAGATTTTGTTGAAAAATTTGAGAAAATAGCAAATTAAAAACTAGAGTTCATTTTCCAAAAATCTCGTTAATCTTGAGGTGCAAGCCTTCTTGAAGGTTTTTGTTCAAGGTACAAGCCCCCTCAATACTTTCTTGGGATGAGCCTGCACAGGATACGACTCTATGCTAATGTACGTGTATTCAAAAACGATTTCTTGTACTTATACGTATACGCTTACAATCTTTAATTCACTTCCGTGAAACTTAAGCAAATCAAAAACATTTCTGACAAGCTCAGTTATGTAAAAACTTTTAATGTCGAAATCTAGCTTACTATTTTATAGATTACTTCTCGACTGTCACCAATTACCAGCCACCGAAACCGAAGTAAACATAGTATTCCATCATAGAACTTGAGATCAACTGGTACTTTCCTAACAGTTTGCCACATTCAAATTTGCAAGACATGACAATGCGACCAAAACATCTGTATACAAACTTTGACCGTTTATAGCAGATCAGCCTTCAGAGTAAACCCTAACAATGTATATATTTTTTACATTCCTAAGGAGGTGAGATTTAGAAAATCCGGAATTTCGGGTTTCATTTATGAAACTTTTTATCGCAATCAAAATTTTGTGTCAACGATCGAATAGATTTGGTCCAATTGCATATGTTTGGCTGTTACAAGCTTTTCACGAAATACACCCAATTTTCCGACTCACGCTGTTTTCAAAATATCCGGATTTTAAAAAATTTCTCCAATGCCCACAAGATGGATATTATTGAAAGGAAACAGAAATCCTAAGATTTACGCTGTCCTTTCCAGGGCGGATTCCGACAACTCCGTGGAACCGACAAGACAAGACCAAATTGCCAGAATAATTCAGGATGCTGCTGACGGATTTAACTGGACTTAAGGGGGGGTCCATCCTAAAAACTTTTAGACCACGGATTTCGCTCATTTTCACACATAATCTAGCCATATATGTCGTACATTTCAAGTTTAAATTTAGAGTTGTTTCGTTCAGTTCTCCGTAAGTTATGAGCCACTCATTGAGTACAATTTGAATATCAGCGAAAATTAGGGTGCTGCAGACAACTGAAACAAGTTTGCGCAAATCAACTTCATATATTTAGCTTATTTTGTTATGCACATTTAAAAACAATTAATGAAAACATTTTCGAACAGATTCAAGTCAGAAAAGCATGATCAGGAGCTTCCTTTAAGGATTTTCCGAAGAAACAAGTAGCTTGTTCTAGGGTTGTGCCGTTAAGTGATTTACCCGGGCCCAGGCCGGACCCGGGCCTACTTCATCGACCGTGACCGTGACCCGGGACGGGCCCGGGCCGGCCCGGGCCCGGCCCGGAGGCCCGAGGCCCGATACAAGGCCCGGGTTCGATTCTCGGCGCTGGGGCCCGATCCGTTACCAAGCCCGGGCCGTCAAATTCAAGCCTAGACATGCCATGGCCATGCCACCGGGAGGCCCGGTGGTCATGAATCGGGCCGGGCCGAAGCGTCCGGCCGGGCCCGGGCCCGGGCCGGGCCTGTCTCACAAAAAGAGGCCCGGGGCCGTGACCGTGACCGGCCCGGCCCGGGCCCGGCCCGGGGCCCGAGGCCCGATACAAGGCCCCGGCACAACTCTAGCCTGTTCCCCCCGATGTAATGAAATATTTAAGAGCGCTTAACTTAAAATAGAACCACTTCCGAACCATAGTTCTATGAGAAGAATTCATCCCTGCACTGAGAGCTTTCGATTGATATATACTATGCCATATTTTGAAAATTTTGAAAAATGGCTGTTTTGTGAATTTCGGGGTCTGAGGTTCCCGATTGGCGCAATGAGAAGTACTGGACACAGCTATCGGCATAATTCATGCAACAAATTGATCCTAAGGCATGAATAAATATGCTGAAATGCAAAAAATGCAATTTCACAATATAGCTTGGTCTTAAAATGCTTATCTTTCGAAAAAACAGCAATTTTCGCAATTTTGCAGAAAACACTATAATTTCTGCGACAAAAAATCTCGACACTGGCAAAAGATTCCAAGTGACATTGGGTATCGTTCGAAACCTTTATACATATACTGTGTCACTGTGGAAATAGAATTTTTAGTTAGGACTTCTATTTGTTATAATATGCAGTCAAACTTAGTGACCCCCATTTTTGGTCACCAAAACCGACTGATTTTAGCGATTTTCGGCAGTTCGCTAACTTCAAAAATTCATTAAAATTTTTTGAAGGCCTAATTCAAAATTCTAATTCCACAGTGACACAGTATCTGTTTAGAGGTTTAAATCGATACCAAATGTTACCCGGTATATTACACCGGTTTCGAGATTTTTTTGGCGCAGAATTATAATCGACACTTTTTCGATTTCCTATGTTTAACACATGCATGCCTCTACTTTGAGGAGAATTTTCTCAACAACCGTAAGAAATCCAACTTAAATTTTATAAACTCGTTAAAATATCCCACTTGGACAATAAAATATGTGAAAATGAGAAAAATCGGAGATGGTCGAAAAAATGACCCTAAAGTGAACCCCCCCTTAACTTAACTTAAATGGACTGAAGGTGACCCTGCCCATTAGCTGTCTGAAGTGGATCAAGCTTTCTTGACAGCAGGACAGTATAAGTGCCAACAAGTGGAGGATTTCCCATCTGGGAGGGTTCAACCTTGTTACCACTGCTATTCGTCATTTCTATGGATAGCATATTGGACGAACTCCCGGAGGTATAATCTTTCTCATTGGGTTGTCAGCTCAAGGCACCCACATTACATTGCAGTGGGTGCCCAGCCTCTTTAGAGCAATGTCATAACGGGATAGATATGCTATCAGCTCAGACAGACATTAACAGATTTGTCCCCAGACTTTAGGCTCAATGTGAGAATAAAAATATCCTTCAACTGTAGGTCCAACTGCATATAGTGGTGGAGTGTCACAAGGTGGATGTGCTGGTCCAACTATAAGCTTTGATGAAAATGCACCCAAATTCCGAAATTCCTAGTTTTCAAACGGGATTCTAAAAACCTTCTCCAATTCCCACACGACGGGTATCGTTCGAAGCATGGGTATCACTCAATTTGACAAAAATACGATGATGGGAACTTGCCCGTCGATCCCGTCCTGGAAGCCATCTTGAATCAGAGGGAAAGAATTGATGAGTAACAGAGACAACTCACTGAAATGCGACCACTTCGCGGAATTCAGGAAAAGGTCCCTACCTGGAGTTATGATTTCCAGGAATTTTGCGCCCAACAAATGTGGTTTTATTATAAAAGTTGTTCAGCTCATCAAGAGCTTTCAAATGATACCCATACTTTGTCATTGGAGAAATTCTAAAGCTGGTGATTCCTTTTGGAGTCATCAACTTTGAACCATTATTACTCATTCACTACTTGGAGTTAGGAACCTCGTCCAAACCAAAAGCGTATATTCATAGCAAAGTATGCTTTTGAAAGCGTAGAATAAATCGTATATTACTACCGTAGGTTGTATGCAAGTTTTTCCTTTTCTCAATTGAAGCTTAAGCTAGCCTTTTCTGAATTTGACAGGCACCTGCATAACTGCACATACACGTAAAAGCAGTAACGTTTAAAATAAGAGTACAGAAAAACGAACTTATTGGAAAGCGTAGATTTACTTTCAAACCGTACGTGCGGTATGTTTCTAACAAACAAACAACGTTTGTAATATACCGTTCACATTTGGACGAGGTTCCTTAAGAAGCCATCTTCTTATCAAAATGTAGCTTAACATTTTCTCTTTTAATGAATGCAATGAAACTAGTTTTCGTTTTCGAAAAAGTTTTAACGGATTTTTGAAGAAGTGAAATATTTCGGATTTTTTTCAGACTTATGTAATTTTTTTTCGGAAGACACCGGTTATATCATTCGACAGGTAGTAGTAACAGTAGTAGTAGTAATTTGTTGCCAGTCAAGAGAATGCCACTAATACATACGATTAATTCACGTAAACATGTAAACATGTAAAACAAAAGCCAAGGTTACATTTCTCCAACAATACAAGAGACAACTAATAAGGTTGACCAACGATGGTCGAGTTTGGCCGATTGTCGACTACTGATACCCGACCACCTGATTCTACAGAGAAATCAATTAAGGCAATATTTCTTTTAAAACTGTATAAGGATGGACTCAAAACAATTTCCGAAGGCAAGCAGTTCCAAAATTTAACAACTCTCGAATTAAAAAAGTTTCTTCTTATGTCTAATCGAGCGTACGTAGTTTGGAGTTTGAGTGGGTGACCCCTGGTTCCTGGTACATTGCATAAACTGAAAAAAATCATCAAATTTTAGATCCACTAAATTATTAAATATTTTGTATACTAAAATAAAATCCATGTGTATTCGTCTAGTTTCAAGCGTAGGTAACTTTAAGTGCATTAGACGCTGCTCATAACTCATAAGGTCTATCAAATAGCTGGGGACCCTTTCTTTATGAAACTGCTCTTCGTTGTTGAAAAATTAGCTAAAATGTATGGGCAACCTGGATTTTGCCTACTTTTCCCAAATTTGGCAAGTGACCATTTTAGCTAGAAAGCAGCTGCCGGGGCAAACTAAAAACAGTTTCCGGGGTACTTTTGTGGGCTTGATAACCATAGCTGGGGCCCCCAAATTAAATCCAAATCTTCATGACTTTATTGCGCACCCTGCTGTGCCGATTCCAATTTGAAATCGATTGTGAGACACTTCGCCACACTATTGTTCTCTTTAGGTACTTGACCTTAGACTTAAACATTAAGAAAGGGTTTAACTATAATGTTGAAAGAGGGGGCAGTTTTCTATCTTGGTAAAACTTTTATAAAACGTTAATAATGTATAAATATTAATTAAATTAATTAATTAAAGAATTAAAAAATAATTTTTTTTAAATTTAAATTACAAAGTTGTCTTTATTTTTTTGTAAACAGAATATATTCGAATTTAAAGAACTGAAAAATTTTGCAGGTGAAGCCAATAACTTCAAAATGAAACTAGCCCAAATTTGGACCTCTTACAGTTAGCGTTGCTTTTAAAGCTTTGAAGAACAATAGAGAACTTTATTGATTACCACTTTATTGCTGTAGTGTACAAAAATAATCGTTTATCTTGCCCCCTCCTTTTTCTTCTTGTTTTCAAATGAGTGTAAACGCCGGTCTCCTTCGCATTTACAAAAAGATCAATTAAAGTGTGGCGAAGTGTCTCACTACCTTTGAAATCTACTAGAGAGGTCAAATGGTGGTCAGTTTAAAGTGTAAATAGAGGGGGCCCCATCAGTGAATATATAAAGATTACAAATTGTAATATCGTAAAACAAATGACTTTTCAACTAAAGTGAAACTTTAACTGTTAGACCATGAAAGCACTAGTTAATGCAAATAAAAATTATTTCCTTGGATCTCTGTTCAGTGGTGTCGGTGTGTCAAAATCATTTGTTATCATTATTATCATTATCATTATTAAATAAGTTAAAGTTTTTTGGAATTTTCTCATATTTTGAATGACTTGACTCTTTGGCAATAACTTTAGCACACAATAATAGAGATGATTTTATGAAATTTAGAGCTAAAAATGGTTTATATACATTAGTTAATACTTTAAAGTTTAGTTTGCGCTGTCACTTTTCAAGTTTTGTCAGTTAAAGTTTCAGTTTAGATGAAAAAGTTGTTTTACAATATTACAATTTGTAATCTTTATATGGGGCCCCCTCTATATGCACTGTAAACTGACCACCATTTGACCTCTCTAGTAGACTTCAAATTGGAATCGGCACAGCAGGGCGCGCAATAAAGTCATTAAGACTTGGATTTAATTTGGGGGCCCCAGCTATGGTCATCAAGCCATTTTGTGTATAACACATCTGCTAATTGTCAACCCTGTAGCTTGCATAGGAAATGCTTCAAAATCGCTGGAAAAAGTTTGGTCATTGTTTTGCAAAAAAATACATTTTTTATGATAGCAGTCCATGAGACAGCAGTTGGAAGGTTATCATGCTTCGGATAATTGGCCTCTGCAAGACCTTCAAATCGATACCTTTGGCTTAAATGTACGGCTTGCGTAGTTCAAGAAATGATGGATTATTTGATTTCTGCAAAAATGACAAGCTTGCGACGCCAAAATAAGAATTGGCTGTATCGCACGACAGAAAAAGCTGGAAAGTTCCTTCCAAAAATAAAAATGTAGAGTTTAACAAGCTCTTTCGTTGGCTTGATGACCATAGCTGGTGCCCCCAGATTAAATCTAAGTCTTAATGACTTTTTGTATACCCTGCTGTGCAGTTTCCAATTTCAAGTCTAATAGAAAGGTCAAATAATGGTCAACTTTAATACCCAGTTCCAATGCCCTGAACAAATCGAGGGGGCCCCAGCAGTGAATGCATAAAGAAAACAAATTGTAATGTTGTAAATACAATGGCTTTTCATCTAAAATGAAACTTTAACTGGAAAAACTTGGACGCATTAATTAGTGCAAATTAATTAAAATTATTTCCTTTGAACTCTATCCAACGGTGTGAATTTGACTTGACTCCTTGGTAAGTGACTTTGGCACACTAATTTTATAAACATTTTATTTTATAAACTACACGAAGGAAATTTTATAAACATTCAGAGATAAAGAAATAATTTTTAATTAATTTACATTAATTGGTATTTTAAAGTTTAGTTTTAAGCTTTTCGTTTTAAATGAAAATTCAATTGTATTTACAACATTACAATTTGTTTTCTTTATACACTAACTGCTGGGCCCCCCCTCTATTTGTAATGAGTATTGGAACTATGTATTAGAGTTGATCATCATTTAACCTTTGTATTGGACTTCAAATTGGAAACTACACAGCATGATACGCAATAAAATCATTAAGACTTAGACTAAGTTTGGGGGCCCCAGCTATGGTCATCAAGCCGCTCTTTCGAATGAATATAGTCATGGCATGGCTCTGCAGCTGCTGCCCAACTGTCAGAAACCGGCAAAAGCTGCCCTGAACTGAAATGTCGTGTTTTTGAAGCGGGATTGCGAGGAGGGTCTTAGAATGCTAAAAGAACTTATACAACTCACTCTCTATTTCCCTGTGTTAATCGCGTGCGTATATTTAGCTGAGTGTACGCTAAAGATAGCTGCACGACCTCTGTATCGTGCACCGTGCGGATAAGTTAATTATCCGCACGGTGCACACTGGGAAGCCTGGACCTAGGCTAATTTGCTGCGTCATGCAACGACCTGCACAAGGCAATTTTGGAAAGTTTCGCCAAATTTCATCTTGATTTGGGCCCTCAACCCATAATACGTGCCCAAAAGGAATCACCACCTTAAAAACCAGAAATTCAGGTTTTCTCAATTTCCGGGAATTGAGTGGATTTTCAAGATTTTGTTCTGTTACAAAGTTGTTCGAATGATATGCATCTAGTTGGGGAATTGGAGAAAATTTTTAAAAGCCGGAAATTCCGTTTCCGTGTGTGTTTTTATGGAAGCGAGTAGACTTTCAAAAGTTAGTTCTATTACAAACATAGTTTAGCGCGGTAAAAACTTTTGAATCTTCTTCTTCGTCTGTTTTTGGACCAATCCTGGAAAACAAATTTGCTGAGCCGGACGTGGGACGGCTGAGTCGGTCCACATCATGAAGAAAACTCAGGACTCCTGAAGGACCCTTAGAGAGAAGGTCACCCCTTGGCCTCATTCCGAGATGGCGTCGTCGGGTGATTCTGTGAAGCGGGCAGAGCGGATGAAGATGGGCTAGGTCTTCCTCTTCATGCCCGCAATTTGGACAAGCAGGGGTCTGGGATATCCCCGAGCGGAATTTCTGAGATGCAAGATCAGAGAAGAATGCCCTTTGCAGCATCGTTCGGACTCCGGATCATGTTAGCTTCCAGGACAAAATCGAAGTTAACGTTCCCATCAAGCATATTTTCATTGTAACGTTGGGTGATACCCATCTTTTGAAAGACACCCGTCGTGTGGGAATTGGAGAAAATGTTTAAAATCCGCAAATTTTGAAAAGTCGGAATTCCGGAATTTAAGTGCAATTTCGCCGAAAGCTTCTACGAGCAAAAATATGTGGTTGGAGCAGCTCTATTCGACTGTGGAAACGAAATTTTGTTTGCGGTAAAAATTGGTGCGAAAAATCAAAAATTTTAACTTCCGTAAATGAAGCCCGGAATTCCGGATTTTAGCATTTCGAGTCCTGACGAATCTAAAAATATACACGTTTTTGAGGTTTACTCCAAAGGCTAATCTGCTATAAACCATCAAAGTCTGTACAAACATCTTTCGGTCGTACTTATAGTATCGGTGTCGGCGGACGGCAGAGCAAATGCTCCATCTAAGGAATTTAAATTGAACTCAAATAAAGTCGCCTGAACTATAGTGCATCTTTGAAGCCAAGTTTCTGGAAGCAGCAGCTTGATACTAAGCATGGCTCTTGCATGAACAGGTTCGACAATTAGGCTAGATCTACATTCATGCATTCACAACATATAATATCAACTAGTTCAAGCACTTTGTCACAAGACAAGAGATATAAACCTGGACTGGATACAGTTTTGTCAGAAATAAAACAACATACCGTATACGGTTATGTTCGGCATTTTCAGCTGATTCTTTACAAACAAAGCTCTTATCTACAACAATTAAAACTAACATGTTGGCACTATCATATTCATCGATTAGAGCACATTCTGTAAAGAGCAATATTATAATTTTTTGTTGAAAACTGCTCGCGACAATTTCTTTCTCTGTTCTTGCCGATATTTGTCAAATTAATAATTCTACAGCGGTGATGACAATTGTAAACACCATAAAGTTACCAAACAGTGCCAGTTATTTAAGGATTAGCCAGCTTTGACTGTGATAGTCTTGTAGCGGGGCTAGTAAGTTTCTCGTACGTACTAACACCGTTACCACGCCCAGACGTAGCGGACGCGGAGACCGTGGCACAGATGGATAACGAACCGACTTCAAGATACGGTCGGGGCAGCCTCGCCAGATAAATACGCAGCAAATGGTCCTACCTTAAGGGCGAGATGACTCGTCATCTCACTCACTCAAAGCAGAACTACCTACCTAGCAGGAGCTCAGTGGAAACTAAACCCTAAACAAAATACAGTTTAATGAAATAGAAACAACAAGTTATTATTATAATATAAAGATGGGCTGAACCCTCAAACAGTTATACAAACAACTTACAGTGACTTGGATGACAGGACCGACGGATATACCGGTCCTTCACGTTACCTCTTTGCCCCGACCCATATCTACCATACAGCCCCCCGCCCGGCAGCTGTAGCCGCGCGACTGGCTGGTCCCGGTAACCGACCCCAATACTTTGTTGACGAGCGTATTGGCGTCCTTAGCCGCGGTATGGTAGATTCCCTCCAGCAAGCTGGTAACGACCAGCTACGCCTCTACTTAGTCGCCCCCGCCCTTGATCGAAGGTCCCCCAACTTTGACCCGTCAGCCTTTGTTCATGCCGCACGTGCCGGGCAGCCCGTGCACTGGCAAGTTCAAAGGGCCATCCAACCTTCTGAGTCCCTTTCCTGGCCCGAGGCGACTATGATGTGGCGGGCTGATGATGGCCGCGTGCGGGCTAGTCCGCTGTACATCGTGGCGACCCTTAACACCCTAGTGACGAGTATTTTAGTACTATCACTATCCCAGCCGAACTCTCCGGAGACGAGATCGCGGCACGAGAACAGCAACGCCGTGATTTTCAAACCCGTAATGTCGCCCCCGGACCGGAACTTCATCAGGCAGGCCTGATCGCCCAACCCCCTCGTTATCGCGACATTCCCTATAATACGGTAGCCGGTCGTTTTGCTTTGAGCAGGACACTGCAGTAGCGGCAGCGGTTCGGGGCCCGTCCCAACCGCTCGTCCCACCCCAGCCACAACCTGAGCGTCAGGTTGCCGTCCCTGCCCCGAGACAGTTCGGCACACTGCCGGTGCGACCGGTTACAGTTGGCCGTCCTACTCAACCACCCTCGCAGCCTGACCGAGCTCCCGCGTCAGAACCTTAACCTATGGATATCTCGAACTTCCAGCTGACTACGCCATCAGCTGGGCCCGGTTCACAGCCCCCACCGTCGAAGCGGCTGCAAACACAGCAGCCGTCTCAACCAACTATGGGTCCTCCGCGTGCGACCCCTCCATCCCTGCTCAGTTTGACAGTAGTCAAACCGACCCCGGCCCCAACACAGCGGCCGAGGTCTGCATCCGTGGCCCGTTCGGACACGACGAAGAAGCGGCGGCGCAGTGGCTCCCGGCATCGTGCTGTGGTCCAGGCCACGGCCGACGCCCTCACCCGTACCCGACAAATGTCCATTGGCCATTATTATGGCTCCCAGCGACCCGAACCAATGGAGTCCCCGTCTAGTCGGCCATCAAGCCGGACACCCTCCGAACCTACCCTTGTTGCCAGTGACGATGACGCGGGCCAGCCCCGACCCCGCGCCTCCTCATCCTCCAAACCGTCGAAAGAGCCGGTGCCTGGTGTTCTGCTGACCCGTGAGGAAGCCGAACATTTCTTGGCTACCATCACACGGGACAATTTTCCATCTTACCGGGAACTCCTTCATGCCCACCATGTCATACGGGCCGCAGAACGCTATGGCCACTCCACTTTTTCCCGGTTGGGAGCTAATACCCAACCCGCTTACCCTCCCTTCTCTCCGGCAGTCCCTACGGCCGACATGATAGCCCATTTAGTCCCTGTCCCTCCCCCTTGTGTCTATTACCGGGATTTTGGCAACCAATGGGATGTCACCCGGTTGCCTACCCCTGCCACCGGCTATCATGATACGGTTCATCCCGTCCTTAATACCCTTCGCCAGGTGGCTCGCGTCTGGTTCGCGGAAATCGCCGTCACCTGTACAGAACTTCCAGCGGACTTCCCACAGCAAATCCACCAACGTATGCAAGATATGTTCCCGGTTGTTACGACCTTTTTCACCGTGCAGGCCCAGGCCAGCCCGGCGGATCCCCGGTTGTTCCGTGCGACCTGGACTTTTGCCCCTCTCCCAGTCCTTGGTTCCTATGGCCCATATCCCAAGGTGACCGTCTTTCACGACGCCGCATCCCGTATCCACGCCCACGCCAAATATCTCAAGGAATGCCTCCCTGAGATTACTCCCTACACCCATCTGTTTAGCCGAGCAGACAGCCGCTTCCTCCGCTTTGTGTGGACCGAAGCGTATAAACAGATGGACCGCCAGGTGGCCATGGCTGACGCCCACCTCCATTGGTACCAGCCCGGTGTAGAAGGGGTCCTCGACGTCCCCAGCTACCATTTCGCCCCGCCCACCCATACTTCCGTTATAAGGCACGCTTGTCCTTTGTCCATCGTCCCGAACGAGGTATCCATATCCCAAATTCCACGGATCTTTACCCCACCGGCGAGCACGGCTATCAGACTCGCAAGTCGGACTACGTGAAGCGAGACGACGCTGTGCAGTACATCCGTAACCACCCCCAGACCCCAGGGTCCGTGGTTAAAACCCAAGTGTCCCGAATGCTGAACTCGTCCCCAGAGTCCCTGAAGGCCAACTGGGCAGGTGGCCTCAACATCCGAGCCATGGTCCGCATAGCCTTCGAACTCCTGTACGAGAACCCGTCCGTTCAGGAGTATCTCGTCACCTATCCCACCCACCTCTTTGCGGAGTCCTCGGATGACCCTCTCTGGGGTACTGGAGTCCTGGCCCCCTCATCGACGGCCAACCTGCCGCATCCATCAGAGAAATGGACCCAGATGTCTACCCGGACCTCTACGATCCCGCCGAATGGACCGGTCATAACGTCGCCGGACGAATCTGGCTGGAAGTCCTCCTATGGTTCCTCCAAAGTGGTCTAGACGATTTCTTCCTAGACCCCAAGACCCGCGAACCCCTGACCCAGGCCCAATTTTCAGCCTGCCAGGACATCCTACGGCAGCGAATCAGAGCCATGGCGGAACGGCGTCGCCGCGGCTACTCCCATCCACCCTTTTTCGACGATCGTAACCCTCCGGCCAGTCTCCGTGCGGCTCCCCTCGTCATGGGTATTAACCGCCATAGTATCTTTATGGCCGGTACCCACCCTAACCCCAGGTCCAAGGATGTATACTGCCCGGCGGCAGGTATCACCCATTTCCACCCTGCCTTTCCCCTATTGGCGAACGAACCACTCCCGATCGATCCCCGTTCCCCGGTCCTCCGCGGCTGGTAGGCCGATCCCTCCCCTTGTCCCTCGCCCTCCTGCCCTCCTGTCCCTCACTGTCTTTCCGTCCCATCCTTCTTGCTAACATTTTATCTTCCATTCTGGCGAATTCCTAACCAACACCGTTGGACATTTGTGGCTATTCATCATCCGTCCTTCCCTGATCCTGCCCATCGACAGCCCTCCCTACGGACGTGGTATTGTCCCCTTCAGTCCCCACATGGCGCACCCTAAACGTCTTTCCGCCCCTGGATCAGGTCCCAATTTTCTGGATTAGTATAATTATATTGCTATTATACTATTGTTGGATTTATGGCGCCAACTCCTTTTTGCCAGTGCTATGTGGACACTGTTCTGGTCCCTGTCCCCACAGCTGAACTATGATGGGTAGTCCCTTATTCCCTTCCCTCCAGCTCTGAATCATACATTCCAAGAAGAAAAAGTTTGGTGGATATATGGAACTGTATAAAATTTGTTATTTGTTACTTCTTTTCTATTTTCATAGTCTATTTTTCATCCTTGTCATGTATAGCATAATATGTCCAGTACGGTGCTTTAACATTTTAAAAATTCATTCCATTTTACATTCCAAAAGGATTCACTTTTAACATTTTAAATTCATTGGATTTTCTTTTAAAACTAACATTCTTTGAATCTATTTTAAAACTAACATTTTATCTTTCTTGGATTTTCAAAAACATTATATTTAATTAACCAAAATTTACTATATTATTACTGCCATTTATTGTTGCTCAGTATTATATTGTTGCCTTAAAGTAATTACGTGTATTTTTGTGATTTTGTATTTGTTTTCCTTTTTCTTGTTTCTTTGTGCTTTCATTAATCAAACCAAAACCTTTTTTAAGCTCAACCAAATCCCTTTTTCAAAATCCTTTTCCTTTTTACCTTTTACTTAAACGAAAGCGCCTCTTTTTGAGAGATTATATTGACAAAAATCCCACCCACCCCATTCTTGCCACTGTTTTGATCATATGTGGGGTAGTCCATATATTGTGACAGTTTTGTTCCCCTCTCCCAGTCCGAAAAAAGTAGGTCCGCTAGAGTCTCTTTCCCCTGACTGTCGCGAAGTAGGTCAATTTGCGCAGAGGGGCAAACTTACGTCTCGGACGTAGAATCCTTTCTGTTCTTGAATCCCTGCCCCTTTCCTTTCCTCCTTTTTGCGGTAAAACATACCGTCGGGTATTGGCTTGTATGTCTGTTTTTCTGTATGAATGCGTGTATGAATGTACCGTAGGCCCTAACGGGCATGATGGGGTATAAATGTGGTCTGTATGTATGTGAGCCCATATCCATTTTCTAGTCCCTTTGCGAAATTTCTCCCACCTTTTCCCATCAAAAATACGTCCGAGACCGCCTTTGAGCCTAGGGTTCGACCGCGTAGCCTAGGTTACCCCCTTCCCCCTTCCCCCTTAGGGCGCTCGTATAGGTTGCTGGGGTAGCCCCACCGTACCTGAGATTGTCCTACGAAGCTGGCATACTATATGACCGGAATATTGGGGGGTTGTGGCATCCCTTTTCCCCTTCCCTTGCTCTAATCTCTCAAAAAGAATAATGCTTTAATAAATTCGAAGCTATCCCCTCATCACAGGCCCCTTACTTTTGAGCTTATTTTGATTCTACTTACATATACATATACATATACACGTATTTGTTTGTTATTGACCCTATATATATCATTGACAACTGTGCATCCCATCCCTTAAAAATTCCTTTGTCCTTTTTCCTTTTTCCTCTGGCACTCGTCGGGGCTCGTGCTTTAAGCCCTGGGGAGATGTAATGTGGGTAATAGCGTCCCCGCTATCACCCCCTTTCCAAGTCCTTCCCCAATTCCCACTTTCGTTGTTTTGCCTAAAACTCCCCCAAAATTCCCCCAAGTTCCCTATAAATATTGTGTTGCTATAATTATTGGGAAGCCCAATGATTTTGTATTATTTTGTAAGTGAAAACCCCTTTAAATATCGTGCAGTGCTAACTTTATGCTCATTCTTCGAAAATTATTTAAAACCACTTATTTCTGAGCGTAAACTTAACATTGCATGAATTCTCAATTCTTGTTGGCTTAGCGAAGATAGACCCTCCCGCTCCGAACGCATAACAAAATTCTCCTTTAATGATTTTTTCATCCTCTCTTCAGTTGGGAGTTTTTCAAGTCTATGTACGGTCGGTCCTAAGAATTGGGGGCCCCACCCATTGCGATCCACACCTAAACGTAAGTGTTATTGTTTCGCTTTTTCTTTTGAAAATTAACTTAAACTTACATTCCCTAATCCTTTTTCTGCCCCTAACCCTTTTCAGTTTCATTTTTGTCTAACTCCTAACTCCCCTCCCTTCCCCTTTCCTAATTTGCGGGGTTGCCCCCGTTTTCCCCTGGGTCTATTTTTACTAGCCAATTTCCCTCCCCCGTTTGTGTTATTTTGCTCCCCCTTTCCCCCTATTATTGCTGGTTCCATCCTGTCTGTACTTGTATTCCTTTTTGTGCCCTTCCTTGTCTGGTTTGCGGGTAGCCCGCTATTTTGCCTGTCCTATCTGGGTAGCCAGGAAGGATTTGCCTGTTGTAATTGCCCTGTGTTCGTCCCATTAAATCAGCCAGTTTGTCTTTTGCCTATTTAATTTAACTATTACTTATTAACTTTAACTATATTTTGATCCCTTTTTCTAGCTATGTAGAGTTCTGGGAACAGACCGGAGCTGAATTATAACTGAGTTAATTTGTGCGCGTGTTCCCCATCTTTGTCTGGCGTCCCGTCCGGCGTCCCCCAAAATTATTCGGGGGAAAAGAGCCGCTTGGACTAAATGGTTACTAAATGGTTACTAAATGGTAATGGTCAGTGGTTAAATTCCCTAGCTCCTCCAATATTTTACACTAAGGCCACCACCGACTCTGTCTATCCTGGTGAGTCGGTGGGATGGCTTTTTTAGCTGGCGATTGCTGGAAGACACAGTCGCCGACTACCTCCAAAATACTCGGGTCCCTACAGCATCTAAGGTAGCAGGAAACATTTAGCAAACCCCGACGTTGCAATCACCGAAGAGGATGACTGGACCCGCTTTTAGCACGTCCTAAAGCAGCTAGCAGTTATCACCACTTATGTCCGACTCGGAATCTGAGACGGTACATACCTCTAATAAGAGCCATCACGACATCACTACAAACTGCTGCCCGCTTCGCGGTACCCAAAAATCGTCGGAAGGATGCAAAGGCCTGGTGGAGCCCTGAACTTACCGAGCAGGCCCGCAAATGCAGGGACCTTAGGAAGAGGGCAAAAACTTGCAGTCAATGGAAGCTGGCATGGACGCAGACAACAAAACGGTTCCGTGAGATGAAGACTGGACAGCTTACGCCACTGGACGAAATCTTAGAACTGACCCTGCTAAGGTCTTGAGGGTTATCAAAGCTATTGATGGCCAAGCCCAGAGTTCGTCGCAGACCGGATTTTTGCTACCCTCACCGGTCCGCAGAAGGGTACCCGCTCTGTCCCGCCCCGCGGCCCGGAGACAAGACGAGGACAAGGACAGATACCCGCAAGGTACCCGAAACTAGCCCAGCTCATGTCCAAGACTAAATTAAAACGGCAATTTTCGTTTTACAAGGTGCTTATTACCGTTAACTTTCTTAGTGTGAAATGTCTACTCTGAAACATTCATAAAAATGTGTTGCAAGCAAATAATGCATGAGATTTTTTGAAAACTAATTAAATAAACGAAAAATTAAGACCCTCTTTTCTTAATGACATTCCAAAAATGTTCATATTTTAAAGGCGGCGTCTAAAACCTGAAACAGGAACTGGAATACCTTGGCACAGGAGCAGCATGAATCAGACTACAGGAACAAGAACAGGAACGGAACCGGATCTAAATTTCTGGAGCCGAACGAGAGATCAGGATCATAAAATGTGCACATGACCTGCTTTGATGCATCTAGATATGCGAAGTTATTTTACAAATAATAAGATTCTTATACATTGACCAACCACCAGCAAGCTCAAATGTGGTTTAAAGTGCAAATTATGTTTTTAAAGCAGGGACCTGTTCACAGTTAGACTACTGTTTCTGCAACTGAAATTAGACTAGAATGTTTGTTCCAGGAAACAGACCTCTGTTTTTGATCCTCCTCCTGAAAATAAATTTCCTCGCGATTCCTGAAAATTGGACTCTGTCTCCTTTTCCTGTTTTCGGAACGACATTTTTGCTCCTATTTCTGAAATTAGGCTTCCGCTCATTTATATTTCTAAATATTCCGCTATTTCTAAAAGCAGACCACTGTTTTTCTTCCAGTTCATGTTTCGGTTCCTGGTTCATTTGTGGCTGTTCCTGTGCTTGTATTGGTTTTAGTTCTCAGTCACCTTTTTTCCTAAGAAAAGAGTTTTTGAAGCAAACCTCGCAGGTGCAGGAACTTTTGATAAGTAAGTTCAAAATCTTTCAGCATAGAATCAGGCAAACATGAAAGTATTATCGGGTTTGAAGTCGCCGAAAGTGTTTCTTGTGACTGATGCGCTTTTTTACGACACTAAATCAGCAAAGACGCACAATTACAGCTCTGAAGAGTGTCAAACTAACTGAGAAGTGAACACGCGAATGTTCTGTTAGTACTAAATTCTACTCAGATTTTAGACAAAAAATAGTCAAAATTTTCAGGTTAGGCCCGCACATATACCCGTTTCGGTAGTGCGGATACTGAAATTTGCTGATACCCGCCCCGCGCCGCGGCTACCCGCGGCCCGCGAACAACTTCTGGCCAATCCTGTCAGGATAACGGAGAAACATCAAGAAAAACGAAAACTGCTTATTACGGCTAAGGCGAACCCGAACTACTCCCTACGTCAACCACCAGACAGTCTCCGCCTTGTTACGACCAGACCAACCAACCAGCTGATCGTAGTAGAATGCAGAAGCCGCAGCATAATTCGAGGAACGAAGCATTCAAATCTCTGCAGACGTCTCTGAAGCGAGTACCACCGTGACTCAATCCGGCATCTATTTTAAACTAAATCTTTGACCAAATTCACATAAATGTTTACTGCGACGCTCTATTCCTTATAGCAAGTACACAAGCAAGAGTTGGCAAACACTAGTTTCACTTGGAAATTTACTAATTAAACTTTCTAATGTACTTTCGCTACAGATCGGCTTTGACCAAAAATGTGTTCAAATGCATGTCACCCAAAATTGAAGTCAATCGCCGAGTTTCGCGAAAACTGTTTACAGCATACGTCGAACCAAGAGTATAGAATGCGTAAGAGCATGACAGCAGATATACTCTATTGGTTGCTTCAGCAGGTATTATAAGCGTGACACATCTTCTGCACGCTAACGGATAACCCTACCCGCAATACTTATGGGCTAAAGCTCGAAGCAGCCGCAAAATTCGCGCACGTAGTTCTTGTGCATTCGAGCATTAACATCCCAGCATAGAGCTAGTGAGCTTGCCACCGTTTCGACTGGGTATCAATTTGCGGGGTGGGGGTCACAGGGGTCTAATTTTCGAGGGGGTCAGCCTTTAGCGTGCACGCTTATAATACATAGAGTGTGCCTGTTGTCATCTTCTTAAATATTATGTACTCTTGGACGAACTTAGTATTTTCCCCACAAACTGAACTGGTGTTTTTCCACAAACAGAAATGGTGTTTGCTGATTTCAAGAGATAGATATATATACAGTTTTGCTTATTACTAGAAATAAGCAAGACGTTTGCCTATTTCTAGAAATGAGCAAAATTGTTTGCCGATCTTATGAAATCGGCAGTTTCGGGAAATTAGGCACAACATACACATAGTGCTGTCACTTATTTGGTAAAATTACATATGCATCTTACACTGAGGTATGCTAAGGATGCAAACACGATGCAGTATCATATCAAGCAGTTTTTCGAAACCACTGTAGCGACCATTCGCTCACCTGAGTACAGATATTCTTTGGTATCCAACACATCAACAATCTTGTAGGATAGTCAACGTATGGGATTTCGCGTTTGCCAGGATATGGTTTAAGTCTTGGAGGGGGCAATAGGATTTGCTGTGAAAACTCCGCCCACAGATCACTGTCAAGTCCAATTCCTTTAAAGTAGGAAAGTAAGGACATCAACGACTGTGCATTGACAGATTTTTCATCAAAATAACTTGCAGTTAAATAAGATATGACGATCACGATGAAACCAAAACAGCAGTATGTAAAAAGTCTTGTTGGCCGTAATGCATATACCATTGGTACGTCTATAAAAGTAACTGATATGTATATGAAATTTTGTAAGTATTGAAACTTGCTTGGTTAAACTGAAATGAAAGAATCTCGCAAAAAGCAGAAAGAAATATATACTATTGTAAAGTTGGCAGTGTACTGACTAACCAAACTTTACGAGTAGGAAACTGTGCACAAGGAGAACGCCGAACCTGGAGGAGATGCGGAGAGTCGAACCTATGCGAACCTCGCCAAAATTTTCTAAGTGAATCCTACCGAACGGAGTTAAACCGCCGATGAAGAGCAAAGACTCAAATACAAAGGCAACTACCCCAAATTTGCTGAAAACTACACGCTTAAAAATAACTAACGACCTACCCAAATAAAACTCAGAAAAATCCCTACTTACCGAATACACAACTAGTACAAAAACCTAACTAAAATGACACCCTAAAGGTCTAAAAATAAACCACATTTACTTCAACAGAAGCGTGTTTGATACTGGGGGAGTCCCCCGAAAACTATGCTTACAGACACAGAGAATACCAAGAAAAAGTACGAAATTACATAAAAGTTTCAAAGCAAATACTTTTACAGAAATATTTTTGAACCAATAACTTTTACGAAGAAACAATAAATCAAATTGTTAAACAAAGTAACCTTTCGATTAATTAAACCCACAAGTTTATCCTAATAATAGTACTATTTCGATTAATTAAACCCACAAGTTTACCCTAATAATAGTACTACAGTATGTCCCTAGACCGTCACCGTCGAAGCCGTCAAAGCTAAGAAGAAGCTTTAAAAGAAGGAGAATAAAGAGAATTAAATTTTGAATGTGAACTAAATGGCTCTACAGGGTCACCCTGGAGCGTGAATAAGTTTCATAAAATAAAAGATTGTCACTATCTTTTTCATAAAATAAAAGATTGTCACTATCTTTTTGAAACTAAATCAATAAAAGGTGAAGCGCGGGCACAGAGAAAAAGACAGAGTATAAACGACCGCACGGCACAACAGAAAAACACTAGACTGAACAACAAGATGCATAGGCAAGGAGAACAGGTTTTGAGAAGTGGTGGTAGAATCTCATTGGATGAATTTTAAGACCTTTTTAGAAGGAGAGATCCCCCGCCAATCAGCCATCACCTACCAGCTCCGACGTGGACTTTGGGATGCAAAGATGGAGAAAACCTGGAGTGGTGTTTTTGGCGGCCGGTCGTGCCCAGGCCCAGCCCGACCGGCGTGTGCCTGTGGCTGGGTACCGCGATGGTGTGATTAACATTTTACTCCTCAGATCTGGTGACGTACATGCGAATCCTGACCCGACGGGGCCAGTGCCTAGGACTCCCTACCCTTGTGCTGTCTGCCAGTCCAACGTCTCGTGGCAGGCCGTGTCCATCCAATGCCTGGCCTGTGATCTGTGGGTTCATCTCCGATGTAGTGGCCTAAATAGGGCCCAGGTCAACAAACTGCCGCCATCCCCATGTGGCAGGGTCAGCCACAAGATGTTGATGTGTCCATCAAGCTTGCACCACCTTCCTTGCCGAGCCCTCTTATTCCGCGGAGGGCAATAGTACACTCCAGCGCCGGAGAAATCAGGTTCGTGCAATGGAACGCCGATGGCATCCTCTCTAAGCTCCCAGAATTCAAACACTACCTATGTGAACGAGGAATAGACGTTGCCGTCCTGCAGGAAACCAAACTATCCGATGACAAGAATCTCCACTGTCCCGGTGTGAAGATAGCGTGCACTAAAGATAGATATTTTGTGAAGTTAGCACGCACTCCTAAATTGTGGAATTATTTGGAAAATACTTAACTTGACAAACGCTCAGCGTATTTCTGACTTTTGTCTAAAATTGTCGGTACTTTAGCTAAATTCTCAATTGGCTCACGTTTGAACGGGTTGGTTGTGATTGAGTTGAGTTTTGGGTAGAGTTGCGAAGTGGTCGGGGGTCTTGTTGTGATTTAGGTTCCGATTTTGGGGTCGCGATTCGTTGACTATTTCCGAACTTGGAGTTATATCATAATTCTGTTGGCGCTGTAAATTTAGTACTTTGTGTTCCAAAGTTGATGTAAAAGTATTTGTTATCTTTGGTTTTGCGTTTGATGAGTTTTGTCTAGCTCAGTTTGTGAAACTGACAGTAAAATCATTTGTTGTTAAATATTCTTTCTTAGGCAGACTTAGGGCATTTTCTATCGGCATCACACACCACACAGTTACCTAGTGATCTAGTCTTATCCTAAATTATAGATAGTTAACTTGTTTTATTAGAGAACTAGTACATTTTACCAACAGACGTAGACTCGAACTTCACATGTGGCGACCGTGTCATGTGGTAGATGCCGGTAGAATTTGCTCCTAAGTTTCAAAATTTTTTAGACGATCGTTTACAAGATATTCAGCGAATTTTTGAATTTTTGCCTAATTTTGATGCGTCAGCTGAAGTTGAAAATTTAGTTTTTCGTCAACGTTGCTGTGAACAAGCGCCACTCTTGGAGCGGGGGGATAGGTTTGAAATGGAAAATTACACAGATCCTCCCTTGCGTGATGGGGTACCTCCCGGTACTCGTGGGGGGGGACCCGCATAGATCTTGGGGGATCCCGTACATTCCGACTACTATCCCTTTGCAAAATTGGCGGGGGCAGCAGCAAGCTCAGCGTATGTCAAATGTGCGAAATCCAGTCCCGGTCAGTCAAAGTCAGTGGCGGCCGGCTACAGACCGGCCTGCCGCTCAGGTGGTGGGGTCGGGTCGGGGGGTCCCAAAACCGGCTCCAGCAATTTCTCAAATGTTGAATAATACTTTTGGTCCGCCTGTTACGGGGGGAAGCCAGTCGGTGCAGAGTGGGGGGCGACCCCCCCAAAATCAGTCTCCCCCACCCCCTCCCCAGGCTCAGAATTCCCAACCGCCCCCCTTGCCAGTTCCTACCCCCGGGCAAAATTCTTCGGGGGGAAATGCTCAGAATGTGGGTACGGACCATGTCTGTATTGTCAATATGTCGTGTGAAGAGGCAGGAGGTCCTCCTCCCCCCCAGACTACAACGTCTATTTTACCGTCGGACGAGGAAATTTGGGCGGCGGCGGCAGCTGTTGTCCGGGATCCAGAGGTGGCAAATCTTCCGAGAGGTGATCCACGGCGGCTACATAAAATTGCGGATTATTATCAGAGTTTGGTGGACCGCATGACAAATCTTTTGATTGAGAAGCATGTTGAAAATGGACGCCCTTTCCTGTCAAATTCGGCCTCGCCCCAGGCTTCAACCTCTGCTGCGGCTCAGTCATCCCGCACTCCTGTGGCCGGCCCGACGTCTCCGCAAGCGTCGAGTACTCAGGGGGCACCCAATAGTCCAGATTCTCATCATTCCTACGGTTCTGGGCAAAATACAGTCCGTTCAGTCCCTGGCACTGGATCACGACCTTATCAATCAGGGGGTCCGCCCCCAGGTCAGAACCCGCCTCCAACTAGTCAAAATCCAGGGCATAATCCGTTTTTGCCGAATGACGCGGTGCCTGACCCTCAGTATTCGCGACAACAGCAGGATCAGCCTGGCGCTCCGCCACCGGGGGCGCCGCCTCCCCAGACGGCTGGACCATTTTATTATGACTCTGATGGGAATTGCTATTATTTTGATGCGTCAACTCAGCAATATTTGTACGTACAGCCGCACCCTGCAGCTCAGTATCAATATGGCTATCAACAGGACCAGTCCTCAACTCAAGAGCAAGGTACGTATGCATTTCCACAACAGGAACAGTTATTGGCTCCTATGTACCCGGATCCTGGTCCGGGTACTCCGCAAAATTATGGGTTTTTTTCGCAACAGCAAGGCCAGCAGCAGACTACAACCTCTCCTGCTCAACAGCCTCAACAGCAGGGCCAATTCCAGCAACAGCCAGACCAAGGGGTCTACGGCGTTTCTAGTGCTTTTTCTCCGGCTGGGGGGCAGGGGCGTGGGCGACCACACCCCACCCCTCCCACTATGCAGGCCACGGATATTTCTGTTAGTAAACATAGCGCCCAATTATATCGTACGTATATGGCCATTTTGCAAGATATACCGCGTTTTGAACCGACTCTGGAATATTTTGAAGATTGGTTGCCTCAGTTTGTTTCTGCAGCCACGGTTCAGGGAATCCCTCAAGATCAATGGGCCCGGTTGATGTTCAATAAATTGTCAGGAAAAGCACTGATTTATGCTTCCAGAATTGGCCCTGGTGTTGTGGATTCTTTAGATAATTTTGTACGTCTGCTGTCTGCTCAATTTCCGAAGCCCAAGTTGTCTGTCTCGGAAAAATTTCATCGTTTCGCCCAGCGTATTCAGCAGCCTGGGGAGTCGGCGCGCCAGTATGTATCGGAGCTCCAGTCTCAGGCCCTGGAAATTTGGCCATCTCAAGAAGATAGGGACAGGCACTGCGTCCAGCAATTATTTGATGGAATTCGCTCAGAATATGCCTCTGCTTTGGCCTCAAATTTCAGTAAAGGGGAGCCTACCTTAGAAGAGATTCTACGTACATTGGATAAACTGGAGGCTCGAAATTCGAAACCTGGTTATGGCGAACAGCAATTTGTGGCTCCAATTTTCAATGTAAACTCCCAGCCCATGTCAAAAGAGGGGGTGCCCCCCTGGACTCGACGCCGGCGACGCGGCTGGAGCTACGGGAGATGAAGGACTGGCGGGAGACGAAGTTCTGGGACAAATTCAAAGAAATGGAAGAAGAAAAGCGGAAACGATTCCCACCGTGCAAACATTGCAACAAACGAGGACATCATCCGGACAAGTGTTGGGACAAGGATCCAAGTAAGGCCCCTCCGGGGTATAAACCGAGAAATGCTCAAAATTCTCAACAGCAGGTGGACATGGTGGGGGCCTACCCGGCAGTTCCTCCTCCGGCGTCATATCACCCTCAGGCGGCGCCGCCACAGCTGATGACTTATCCACAGCAACAACCTCAACAGGATTCAGGTTGGTATTATATGCAATCGGGACAGCCGCGGCCGCCCGCAGGGGCGCAGGTAGCGCTGGTTCCAGCGTTTCCGGCGGGTCCTGCGGGGGGGCGCCCTGTCGCGCGGGCACCTGTTCAAAATTCTCAGCCTGTGGCTGCGGCGCCTGCTCGACCTCCTCCCTCTTATCCAAATTTTGTTATAGCTTCTCATGGTCCTATAGGGGGCGGGGCCCGACAGGTGGTCCGAGGGCCAGCCCCTCGTGCCACTACAAATCCGACGGCTCAACAGGTCTCAGAAATGGTTTCTCAATTGGCAATTCATATGATTCAAATAGAACCTGACTTTACTAAATTGGGCAGTTCAGAACATGTCCCAGGCGCCAATTCTGTTTCAAAAGAGGATGAGGCATTGGATTGGATGGTCCAACTTTTTCAGTGGATGCACCGCAATTTTTTCCTTCTTTCGTCCATTCATTCAAAAACGAACAGTTTAATGGACCAATATTATGTGGCACTTAAAGACCAAGTAGTTGAAATGTCTGATCTATTTACGACGCTATGGCCGGATAAGTTTGATCCAGAGCAAGTTTGGTCCACGAATTATGAGCCGTCGTATTCTTGGTGTCAGGGGGCCTCTCCGGTGCGGGGGAACCCAACCGGCTCGGAAACCGCTAGTGGGGGGCAACCCCCCAGGGTCCTATCAGTCCGGGCTCTGCACCCTCTGGGGCTGCTTCTGCTGCTTCGGTAGCTTGCGGCATTGGGGAGGTCACCCCTCCTTTACCTTCAGAGGTGGGGTCCTCCCAGGGTCCATTGGTCCCCTACTCCTCCCAACAGGCCCAAGAAAATCGTCGACAGTACTACAGTCAAAATTTTCCGTCTGACGTAATTGATTCGGGTCAGGTCCGCGAAATTGATCTAGATGCCGTATTGGCTGCGGGGGATAATACCCCTGCTATTCTCATTCTCATTCAAACTTTGGTTGCAATTATTGATACTGGAGCCTCTATTTCTATCTTGAGTTCCGGAGGTCTGGAACGACTTTTTCGTGCGGGGGCTGAATTGGTAGTTCAATATCCGGATCCAATTCGGGCAAAAACTCCGGGAAATGACTATTTGAGGCTCACAGGTAAAGTTTATGTTCCTTTTCATGTCGGACAAATTCAGTTCGGGTGGCACTTTCATCTTGCTCCCGATTTTTATAAGGACATTTTGCTAGGAACTGACTTCATGAAAGCTAATTCATGGGACATTTTGCTTTCTCAAAATATTGTGAATATGGGGGGCCTGTACCATGACCTGCTTACACCGGATCAATTGCGTTCAGTATGGTCTACGAAAGAAGGGCAACCCGCTGCTGCAGTCCTGGCAGTAGATGTTGTGGTTCCCCCCTCCTCGGAGGTCTGGGCAAAGGCCCAGGTCTCCTCAGAACTGACCGGGACTCCCTTTTTGTTCGAACCTTTGGATTCTTTTGTTCATGTAAATCGTGTATTGCCATATGGGGGGATTATTGATCTCCAACAAAATTTTTTCGAATTTTTGGTGGCGAATCCTACGAATTGTCCAGTTGCCTTGTCAAAATCCATGCTGGTCGGGTCCATTTGCCCGGCTGAGGACTATCTGGCCACGGATCCGTCTTTTGAAAAACCATTGGCCGTCACCAGAGCACAGGCAAATTTAGATACGTATATTGAAGATATGATTTTTGTTGTTGACTCAGACCTTGGGACCCCTCCTCCACGGGTGGCGTCACCATTTTCAGAATTTTCGTTTGATTCTCCCTTTGAAGATAATTTGGTTCTCAACTGTGATGATAAGCAGCATATCTGCAGAAAATACTAGACGTCTCTATCTTGTCTGCATCTAAGCGAATTACTCTTCAAAGTTGAAGTTTTAGCTTTTAAAACATTTAAACATTTAAAAGTTTTTGGCTAATGAAAGAAATATTTTACCACTGGTGCGAGCTATAAAGGCTGTAATTTGGCATATACAGAGGCCCTATGGGCATACAAATTTATGCCAAATGGCAAGAAATTCTGACACCTGAAAAAATTTCATGTCAATTTTAATCTTCAAAAATTGCCGAATTGAAAAAAATAAAGTCGGGCAAAAGTTTAGTCGCCCCCCCCCCCTTAAGTCGTTTAACACGTTCCCACCCACAAAATTTCGAGCCTGGTTCCTACACATTGCAATTAGCGTTGACCTAATTACTGGCGCTGTGACTGTTCCAATTAAACAGATATCGTCAGTTATCTGAGATCTATCTATCGAGCAAACATCACCTTGGACATAATTTTACTCTTTCACATGCCTTAAATTTTACCCTTTTATTCAGAAGCGACTGTAATTTACACTGAGTTCGGACGTAATGTTACGTCCTAGGTGTATTTTGATGAAACCCATTAAGACGTAAAATTACGTGGCAGGGAGGTAGAGATGAGCATTTCGGCCCGTCGGTGCGGCCCGGCCAAGGTTTTGGAGCGGAACGGGCCGCGCCGGGCCGAGAAAACTTTTAACTGCGGGCCGAAGCGGGCCGAGACGGACTGGATTGACCCTCCAAAATGTTGTAAAATCACAAAAATTAGCTAAATATTTACGAATTCTGGTTAATGCGCAGCACAATTTAACGTTTCGTAGCATATTTTAGCGTTTCCACTATGCATTGAAGCCTTTGAAATAAAATTGTTAGTAAGATTTTGGAAATTTTCTTTTAGCGGGCCGGGCCGGGCCGAAAAATTTTGCCAGTGGGCCGGGCCGAGCAAGGTTTTCGAGCGGGCCGGGCAGGGACGAAAAAATCCGGCCCGTGCTCATCTCGACTGGGAGCGCACGTTTAATCAGTTATTTTATGAATATGTCTTTTAAATCCATTTAATCCCTTTAAATAATCCGTTCAAGTTAATCCATTTCATCACTTTAAATAAACCGCTTAAGGGGGGGGGTTGCTTTGGATCAAAATCGATAGTCGCGGATTTCACTCATTTTCGCACACAATATAGGTACATATGTTCTCAAAAACAAGACAAAACATTAGAGTTTTAAATCGAACTATGGCAGAGATATTCAGCTATAAAGTTGGAAAACTTTAAAAACACTGTGATTTGCCCTCCAAGGTCATGTTGAGACAGAACTGCAGGGAAATTTGGGTCAACTAATATGGAAAATTAATTCTTGATGGGTTGTACGATAGAAGCAATATTACGCATATTACGCGGGGGGGGGTCGCATTTTGGCGGATTCTTCGACCATCTCCGATTTTGCTAATTTTCACATATTTTGTAGTCCCAATGGGCCCTCAAAACAAGACAGGTGCATTTTGCGTAATATTAATATTGCTTCAATAGTTCTGTAGAGTCCTTCAAAGGTGACCTTGGCAAGTGTTAAACATAGGAAAATGAAAAAGTTAGGTTAAAAAGTTTGTGGCAGAAGAATTTTTCGCTGTACGGAAGATACAGCGCTACAACCATGTTGCACATGTTAAGGACATATCAGAGAGTGCAAATAACCCTTCTGGTACAATTCTGTTGAGTGTCGGATTTTTGGCGATTTTTCAAAGTCAAAATTTTGTAAAATGGGTGCATTTTGTATCACGAAAAACAGGACCAGCGAAATATTTTCGCCTCTCCTGCACGATTGGCACAAGCTACATAAATCGCTTATAGATAGTTGCACTCTACACCGAATTCTTATGACAATAGTTTCAAATTTCTACCATCTGTAATGCTCTCAAAAAATTTGCCACAAAATGTGCTAATTTTGCTAAAAGTCATAATTTTGCACAATTTTCACGTTCTTTTAATAATTTCTCACACGTTACCCATTCGAAAGTCACCAAACTTGGCACATAAAACTCTCAATGCCTGCCGGACATTATGGTAAAGGCAAATGCTTCAACATAGAACTTTTCTGTCGTGTCGGCTCCTTTGATCTCTTATAGGTCACAAAAGCCAATTTTTGAAATTTTCAAAATATAGACAAATTGGGTATCATTCGATAGCTACTGATGAGCTAACAACTTCTCTAATAGAACTATGTTACTGAAATCTGAAAGTTAGAGCAAGTTAAAATTTGAGCGCACAGTTAGCGGAAAAACTCAGTTCACAATGAAAGAATGTACTGTGAACGACTGCCTGGATACATCGGAGCCGTTTTAGTATTTAAATATTAGCCAACCCGCAGAATTAATTTGCCATATTAGTTGACCCAAATTTCGCTGCCGTCCTGTCTCAACACGACCTTGGAGGGCAAATCACAGAAATTTTCAAGTTTTCCAACTTTATAGCTGAATATCTCTGCCACAGGTTGATTTCGAACTCTAATATTTTGTGTTGTTTTTGAGAACATATGTACCTATATTGTTTGTGAAAATGAGCGAAACCCGTGACTATCGATTTTGGCCCAAAGCGACCCCGCTCCTCAAGTTAATCTATTTAACCTTTCTATAAAAACGCCCTAGGACAACTCTGATCTTTGCGAAAATATTTATGCAGAAAGACTGGATGGGATCTTAAATATTTTTGTGTTTTTTCCAAAACTACTCTGGTTCTCTCTGTCTGGTCTTGATCATCACACATGTGAGTAATAAATGAATTAATTTCATTAATAAACTCAGAAAAGATAAAGAAACTTGGCTGAAGTAAGAGGCTACTAAACGCAGTGTTCGCTGAACAAAATTAACAACATCTCTCCTGTTTTGGCGTAGCAAAAATGCGTACGTCTAAACGTCTACTTGAGTTGATGCTCTCCTGAAAGAAATCCTGTTTACTAAGAAGTTTTAAAACAGTTTTATTATGAATGCTAGAAATTCACTAGAAACTGATTGGTTAGTTGCCCCCGAAGTTTTTGTCAACAATAATAAATGCAATCAATGTAAACCACAAGATACTTGTTAAAACATCGATACACAATACATATGAAAACGATATTTTGTAATTTAAGTACTAGCCCAACTTATAACTTTTATACTTATTTTTATTGTAAAATACTGGCAGAGTACTACAGAGAAAGGTTTTTGTTATACCCTCTAGCTTACCAGTGTAGTCCAGCTAATTCATTTTAGCGTTCATAGAAATGTATGAAAGTGACTGTGCTAAATTTAACTAATTTATGTTAGTTAATTTATGTTTTATGTTACTTTTATTTTAACTAAAAAATTCATTTATCGTTTATTTCCAGCTTGATTTACATTTTCCTGAAATCAAACTGTGATATGAAAAATACAAATTAAAGCATGAATTTTCCTCTAAATACAACAAGACTGCCTTTGATACCATTCACATAACATATTTACTTTAGCACAGACTCCGATTCTGGTGAGCCTAACCCAGCTTAGCACTGACTCTAGTGAGATTGGATAAAACATTGTCGCAAAATTCGTGCGAGCTTCAATTGACACCGTTTGACCGTTTCGTTAAGTTTCCTCTTCCTGAGCGAAATTATTATGACTGGAGGGTAGAAATAGACGAAACAAATTTTCGCTCCGTTTGGTCATGTTCATCACTAAATTAGTTTATCCCGTTGCCAGTGATACAGGAAGCTACACAGTGTGGAATATTAGTCTGATGCGTCACGTTAAGCCTAAGCCTAAGTGCTAGAATCCACAGTAATAGTCTACAGCAATTACAGTAATAATAAGTTGTATTCTATATTTTGTTGCGAAGTTAACACTACAGTATACTGAATGCTCTTACTGTATCGGTTACCGGACAACTGCCCCACTGACAACTGCCCCACGGTCACTTGCCCCAGTGGACAACTGCCCCACTGGACAACTCCCCCACTGGACAACTCCCCCACTGGACAACTTCTCCATTGGACAACTGTCCCACTGGACAACTCCCCCACTGGACAATTTCCCCACTGGACAACTTCCCCACTGGACAACTGCCCCACGGTCACTTGCCCCACTGGACAACTGCCCCACTGGGCAACTGCCCCACTGGACAACTGCCCCACGGGACCACTGCCCCACTGGACAACTTCCCCACTGGACAACTGTCCCACTGGACAACTGCCCCACTGGACATTTGCCCCACGCGACATCTGCCCCACTGGACAACTGCCCCACGGTCACTTGCCCCACTGGACAACTGCCCCACTGGACAACTCCCCCACTGGACAACTCCCCACTGGACAACTGTCCCACTGGACATTTGCCCCACGGGACATCTGCCCCACTGGACAACTGCCCCACGGTCACTTGCCCCACTGGACAACTGCCCCACGGGACAACTGCCCCACTGGACAACTCCCCCACTGGACAACTGCCCCACTGGACATTTGCCCCACGAGAAATCTGCCCCACTGGACAACTGCCCCACGGTCACTTGCCCCACTGGACAACTGCCCCACTGGACAACTCCCCCACTGGACAACTCCCCACTGGACAACTGTCCCACTGGACATTTGCCCCACGGGACATCTGCCCCACTGGACAACTGCCCCACGGTCACTTGCCCCACTGGACAACGGCCCCACTGGACAACTTCCCCACTGGACAACTGTCCCACTGGACAACTGCCCCACTGGACATTTGCCCCACGGGACATCTGCCCCACTGGACAACTGCCCCACGGTCAGTTGCCCCACTGGACAACTGCCCCACTGGACAACTGCCCCAATGGACAACTCCCCCACTGGACAACACCCCACTGGACAACTGTCCCACTGGACATTTGCCCCACGGGACATCTGCCCCACTGGACAACTGCCCCACGGTCACTTGCCCCACTGGACAACTGCCCCACGGGACAACTGCCCCACTGGACAACTCCCCCACTGGACAACTCCCCACTAGACAACTGTCTCACTGGACATTTGCCCCACGGGACATCTGCCCCACTGGACAACTGCCCCACGGTCACTTGCCCCACTGGACAACTGCCCCACGGGACAACTTCCCCACTGGACAACTGTCCCACGGGACATCTGCCCCACTGGACAACTGCCCCACGGTCACTTGCCCCACTGGACAACTGCCCCGCGGGACAACTGCCCCACTGGACAACTTCTCCACTGGACAACTGTCCCACTGGACATTTGCCCCACGGGACATCTGCCCCACTGGACAACTGCCCCACGGTCACTTGCCCCACTGAACAACTGCCCCACGGGACAACTGCCCCACTGGACAACTTCCCCACTGGAGAACTCTCCCACGGGACATCTGCCCCACTGGACAACTGCCCCACTGGGCAACTGCCCCACTGGACAACTGCCCCACGGGACCACTGCCCCACTGGACAACTTCCCCACTGGACAACTGTCCCACTGGACAACTGCCCCACTGGACATTTGCCCCACGGGACATCTGCCCCACTGGACAACTGCCCCACGGTCAGTTGCCCCACTGGACAACTGCCCCACGGGACAACTGCCCCACTGGACAACTCCCCCACTGGACAACTCCCCACTAGACAACTGTCTCACTGGACATTTGCCCCACGGGACATCTGCCCCACTGGACAACTGCCCCACGGTCACTTGCCCCACTTGACAACTGCCCCACGGGACAACTTCCCCACTGGACAACTGTCCCACGGGACATCTGCCCCACTGGACAACTGCCCCACGGTCACTTGCCCCACTGGACAACTGCCCCGCGGGACAACTGCCCCACTGGACAACTTCTCCACTGGACAACTGTCCCACTGGACATTTGCCCCACGGGACATCTGCCCCACTGGACAACTGCCCCACGGTCACTTGCCCCACTGAACAACTGCCCCACGGGACAACTGCCCCACTGGACAACTTCCCCACTGGAGAACTCTCCCACGGGACATCTGCCCCACTGGACAACTGCCCCACTGGACAACTGCCCCACGGGACCACTGCCCCACTGGACAACTTCCCCACTGGACAACTGTCCCACTGGACAACTGCCCCACTGGACATTTGCCCCACGGGACATCTGCCCCACTGGACAACTGCCCCACGGTCAGTTGCCCCACTGGACAACTGCCCCACTGGACAACTCCCCCACTGGACAACTCCCCACTGGACAACTGTCCCACTGGACATTTGCCCCACGGGACATCTGCCCCACTGGACAACTGCCCCACGGTCACTTGCCCCACTGGACAACTGCCCCACGGGACAACTGCCCCACTGGACAACTCCCCCACTGGACAACTCCCCACTAGACAACTGTCTCACTGGACATTTGCCCCACGGGACATCTGCCCCACTGGACAGCTGCCCCACGGTCACTTGCCCCACTGGACAACTGCCCCACGGGACAACTTCCCCACTGGACAACTGTCCCACGGGACATCTGCCCCACTGGACAACTGCCCCACGGTCACTTGCCCCACTGGACAACTGCCCCGCGGGACAACTGCCCCACTGGACAACTTCTCCACTGGACAACTGTCCCACTGGACATTTGCCCCACGGGACATCTGCCCCACTGGGCAACTGCCCCACAAAATTTTATTTTCAGATTAAGGTGTAAATTTTGACGCGTATATTTTAATTTCAATTAAGTTGCAGTGCAGCTACTCTTTAATATTAAATTATTGGAAACTAGAACCACCACCACCACAATCAAATTAGAACTATGAAAATAAGTATGATCTGTATTACTAAACATTGGAGGCAAAGTTTGTAATGAAATTAGTAATATCCAATACTAAAATGCTGCTAAAATCCGATTGAAAATAGCCAAAATTAACTAGTCCCCAAAGAAGAATTCCTATGCTATTGAATTAATTAAATGTTGAATTGAATTAATTATTTAATTAATTTAATGTCCGTTTACTTGAAGCGGTTGTTATCCAGAGTCAGCCTTGTTAGGCAACAGCTAAACGGAACCTTGCAGAATTAGACTATTGCAGCCCGATCAATAAATCGCATTATTTCATTATAAGATTGAGACAGTTTCTCAGGTTGGCATATAAGGTGAATTAAAGTTAAATTAAATTAGAAATAATACGCTGACTTGATACTAAAGAGTGGCTACAACTTAATGGAAATTGAAAATACACGTGAAAATGTACACGTGAATCTGAAAATAAAACACTGTGGGGCAGTTGTCCAGTGGGGCAGTTTGCACGTGGGGCAGTTGTCCAGTGGGGCAGTTGTCCAATGGGGCAAGTGACCGTGGGGCAGTTGTCAGAGGGGAAGTTGTCAGTGGGGCAGTTGTCAGTGGGGCAAATGTCCTAGATCCTACTGTATCTTTTGTTGAATATTTGACACACAGAATTAGTAATTGAAAACAATTGCCGTCATAGATCAAATTTGGAACTTAGAGAAACAATCAATCATTTTAATTTGTGTAGATGGTTGGCTTAGTTAATTTCTTTTGAATATAAAAGAGTCTGTAGAAACCAGTTTGAGTTGAGTTGAGGGTTGAGTGGTGAAGTAATGCTCCGTCATTACCGTAGAAATAGTCATTAGTCCAGAGTTTCATTGTGTATTTTACGTTGTATGTGAATGCCTCATGATAATACTGGTTCATTCTTTGTATTAGGATTTTGTCTAACAATTTGAACCTTGTGCCATTTTTGTTGGTCCACAATAAATTTGGGTTTTTGTAATTTCCTTAGGTTCTATAATTCTAAACTTAGAGTTTGTAGCATCACACACCTAATTCTAGAACCTGTACGTTTTTCCCTAAACTCATACGATGTCCAGTCCATTATTCTGAAATATCAAGAGCATATAGGACCACACTTTAGAAATGTGGCGACCGTGATTGAGGTAGATGTTAAAAACTTTTTCTGTAAATTATTCTCCTCCAGTTACTCGCGCTACAGCAAAACGTCAGAGAGACGTCGTTTTGCTTTTTGACGAATTGCCTGTTTGTGAAATTTCGCAAAATTTTCAAAATTTTGGTGTAATGGCGGACCCTAATTTTGCAGGAGTAGCTAGGCCGGGGGGACGTGGTCAGGGAGCCAGTCATGGTGACCGCCAACCCCAATTTCCTCTCGGGAGACCTTTGTCGGGTACTGGGCAGGGGAATCCCAAGATCTCAACCCCCAGGAACAAGTGGTGTGGCAGGGAACCGCTCTAAATTCTGCTCCTCAACAAAATGGGGGAATGATGGTGTCAGGCCTCCCGCTACCGGGGATGGCGTCACCTCAGTTGGCTACATATTGGTTGAGAGGGGGAACCTCCACCTTTGGTACCGACAGTAATCTCCCCAAGAGTAATGCTCGAGGGGCTGGGGGTTCTTTTGGGAACCTTCTCTCGAAGTTTTAGGGGCTTCGGGGGGACCCATATGCGTAATTTCCTCCTCCCCCCGCGCTCATGTCTCTCGGGATTGTCTAGCTCAAGTTGGGAGTGAAACTTCTGTAAAAATTTTGGGGTACGCGTCAGAAGGTCTTGCACCTGGATTTAGGGGACGGAGTCGGTTACCGGGTGTTCGGGGGAGCCTCCGCCCGGGCTGACTCCCATACACAGAAACAGCTGCCCGATCTAAATACTTATTTGTAAATGGCTCTTGAAAAAGGGGACGGTGACCTCTATGATGTTTTCCAAGAATTTTTCGATCAGAAGTGTAAATATCGGGGTCTGCCATTGATTTCAGTTCCGGAACCTTATCATTACGAGAAAGGGGGCTACCTCCATCCTCAGTCTCGAGGGGAGAAAAGAGAGACTGGGAGTGGGCGACAGACCCCTTCTGAGGAACTGATCCAGCTGACGGTCTCCGGGTGAACAGTCGGACCTTCCGACACAGTCTCAAGATGGTAAAATTTCGGCTTCTCAAAATTCTCCGGCAGCGGCTAGTACGGATTCTGTGCTTGGGACGCGGGGACAGGCAGAAGGGTTCGTCTGTTGTCCCCCTTTTTTACATAAAATGGTTAATTTTTCGGGAAAATCGGGCAAAATTTTGAAATTTTTTCTAAAAATTAAAGATTTTTTGCAAATTTTGACAACAAATTGCTAATTTTATTAAAATTAGCGTTAATTTTTCGATAAATTTTACAATTTTTTTGTTGAGGTATAAGCCCGCCCCTGAAAATTTTTATTGAAGGTACAAGCCCCCTCAAAATTTTTTGGGACAAGCCCCCCAGGACCCGACCCTACGTTAATGTATGTCCGGGAGGGAGGTGTAATGCGGGTAATGTTTTGTAATGTTATGTTTTTTTTTCGTGTTTTCTTTGATTAATTACTTTGAACTCAATTTTTCTAATATCCCTTTCTATCCCTAACCATTTTTAATTTCGTTTCCTTTTAAATTCTAACTCTCATCTCCCCTCCCTATTCCTATTCGGCAGGGGTTGCCCCGTTCCCCCGGGTCTATTTTACTAGCTAACTACACCCCCCCCCCCCCAATTTGGTTACTTCCCTCTCCTATCCCCTATAATTGCTGGTTCCACCTCTGCAGTATTGTATCCCCCGTTTTGTACCATTGTTGTTGTTTATTTTGCCGGTAGCCCGCTGTTGTTGTTTGTCCCCCTCTGGGTAGCCCAGAAGGGATTTCCTTGTTATATTTCCCTTGTGTGAGCCAGTTGTCTTTCTGTTTACTTACCTTAATCCATTAATTAATTTTAAACTCAGGTTTGATCTCTGTTTTATAGCTAGGTAGTGCTCTGGGAACAGCCCGGAGTTTCCCTAGCTGAGTTAAGTTTTCTCTG
>JASAND010018445.1:0-12604 GCA_030248195.1 Trissonchulus latispiculum
AGGGAAGAGATATCTCTTTGTATTGAAACATGATATAGGGTGCTAACCATGATTCCTGAGTAAATGTCAATACCCGATGAATTTTCTTCAGTTTTAGTCCCAAACCTAAATATAACTTGAGATTACGGTAATGTACGGTATACAGTTTCTTATTGAAAAGATTAGGTACCAATTTTCGAGAGTTGACACTGCATACTTTTATCCGATCTTTAAGATAGATGGACACAGTACGGGGATAACATCTCGTCAGCGATTTCAAGTTTCTCAGCAGCGACTGGATAGTCGTTATGGGTGTCGTGTAGTTCATCTGGATAATCTAGATCAACTTCCAAAATGTATCCCTCTGAATCGCTGTCGGAAATGTTCAGTACATTTAACGACTGGATTTCATTGTCCGTCATCCATCGAAAGTTCGCTACGGGTGATCTCTGTGTCATTGTCCAACCATAAAGATTATTGGCGTCTAAGTAAATAATATAGCTGGAAGAGGTTTCGATGGGTTATAATCGTTCAATAGGGGATTATTTGCCTTTGCATAACGATGAGTAATTGTCGATACACCTCCGCGAATTCCGTTTTCCATAAAAGTATACATATCCCGATCAGTTAATAGTTCTAATTTGACGTCGGTGAAGCATCCCATGAAAATGATGGCGCAGTATAATACTGGGCAGGATCTAATTGATAGTTTAGCATACAAAAGTTTCTGAAGTTTTCGAAAACATCGCTCAAAAGTAAGACGTCACTGATTAAATAGAGGTCATGGTATTCTCCTAACGATTTAACGTTGAACGTTTTCCATACCATCTTAGCATGGGTATAATCCTCTTCCGTAATGGGTGAATCAGTTAAAGTGGAATAAAAACTGTTTATCGGAGGTAAGTCTTGTTCGTCAAATCTTTGCCAGGAATCCATGTACTCATATGGGTATACGCCCTTTCGCAACATCAACTGAGTGTTCCCTTTGAAATATTCGGTGGTATATCTAAATTTATCGCTGCCCTTATCAGATAAACTTTTAACCAGCTGATCCAAAGAGGTATTCAGAAACTGCAAACTGTCGATAAGCCGGAGATTCCAGCGAGTATTTAAATGTTTAAACTTTAAAGAGAAAGTAAGGTAGTCATCATATCCTTTCGGAATCACATTAATTTCACATCCCATTTTTGACGCAATTGTCCCCAGCTGTTCCAGTAGTAAATGTCCATCGTATCTACGAAGATTGTGAAAAACTACAGTTACCGTGCGCGTCAATCGAAAAGACAAATTGCACTCAGGATGTGCAGCACCCCTGTATTGCCCACACAAGTGGCAGTGATCCCAAACTCTATCTTCTCCCAAATCCTTCTTGCATATGGTACAGGATCTTGTACAGAAAAAATGAATTTGGTCTGCGGCTGTTGCAGACTGCCAGTTTGGTTTGTTCAGCTTTTCCTGGTATTCGTCTCCCCATTTTATAACCATATGTAAGAATTCTTCCACTGGTTTTTCTAATCTACCAGTGTGAGTTCTTCCAAGGGCCTGCTTATCGTAGCAGCAACCAATTATTTCAGCGATTGCGAAACCACATGGTGTATGTACGTGGAGAGATGTCGTCGACGATGTTGATGGATTGGGACAACAAGTATCCAGTTTTTCAAGTATACATTCAAAATCTGCGTATATCAAGTACGGTTGACGCTGCATCTTATGAAAATTGGAAAATCTCAACCATTTTCATCCGCCGTTGGCATCTCGATTACATCCAGATCGGGGTTACGACAGCGTTCCATGTGATCATTTCGCTTTGAGTCGAATAGAATAGACAGAGACAAAGGTGACATTGGACTAGTTTCGACGTATGACTTCGCTCTGTGTTGAAAAATTTTTCAGGATCCTTCACTAGACAGTAGTGCTGATTATTCAGTAAAAGTAAAGTAAAGTGACGACACGCATCCTTTCTGCTGGTTAAATGGAGAATATTCAGGGAGTCATCGTAACCGTAGACGTTCAGCGAAATATTGTTAAGTCGCTCAAACTTTGGGATATCATCGATTTTCACAGGAAATGGGATTCCTGTAAAATTGAATTCGTTGCAATACCGTTCATAATGTGATACGCGCTGAGGATTGTTTTCAACAGGATGTAATCCCGCTAACACCGATCACATAAAACATTTGTCGTCCTCGTTTTGAATGTTCAAAATGGCCTTCTTTGATTGCAGCTTAGGAGATAGTGGGATATAAGTTTTTCCCTTTACAGGTTCATATTTAGTCATGTGAATATCCAATTGATCGATGACACTAACAACCCATCCAGATCCTCTTTCCAGATATTCTTCAACCTTCTGACTAATATATTTGAATGAGTCCAGTATTGCAGTAGCAATATTTTTCCGACTGCACAGCCTTTGTACCGTACTATGAAAGTAGCAGGTAATTGTTTCTGTTGGGTCAGTTGCTTTCTCGAAAGTTATCTTTAGAATAAAATCAAACTTGATACAGTGTAAAGAAAACCCGTTCAATACACCTCTTCAACTCAACACGAACACCTTTATACAAACACCACAGATCATTCCATTCTGCAGTACTTTCCAGTTGAAAACAGTGAACATTTCTATACTTGGAGGTGGACTTTTCAACAAAATTAACGGAAGACTTGACAGGATTGATCGAAAGAGGTCGGGTAATTTTAGGATTAACCACTCGTACCCCTGTGTGGCACAAAGAGTGCTTTTTCATGTAATGACGCCTTTTGAATGGCTTACCTCAGGACGGACATTGGGGTGGACGACTGTTTTCGTGTACTTGTCTAATGTGAGAAATGCTTGCCGCATATAGCACAAATCATTGTAAAATCTACTTACAGTTTTGGCTTAGTCTGGAATCCAAATAAATCGGAAGTACGAATAACAGGAATTAAATAGGTAATGGAAATGGGACAGACGAAGTAACAGGAATTATATGAGGAAAATGTGATGTTAAAAGGGATAATCCGGAATACAAAAATGATCAAAATCACCGTTAACGTGTAAATAGTAAAGGTAGAAATGAAATTAAATAGAATAAAACGCGAGCTTAAATCCAACAGCAGCCAGGAGAAGAATTGTAAATAACTGATGTTAAGTCCGTTTCCGTTTGTTTATATACCTCTTTTCCGGATTTGATTTATTAACATGCTGGGCTTGATGAGTCATGTACCGAGTCAGCGCGTCACAGTAACGGTGTCAGTTTTAATTGGTTTTGGGTTTGCACGACCACTAGAAAAACTATTTGTACTGGCTGGGCCCTGGCATTTGTCATTTACTTATTTTTGCCCAGTGCCAACCTGTATCGAAAGCTTTGTTGTTAGTGCAGTTACCACCTGGTACATACCTCATGACTAATCAAATTTTACTTAATTTAGTAACAATGAACAGCTGCATTGAATTTAGTTACAGTTACGAACATGCACCGCATCAATCAAGTGGCTGACATCGTGAAAAGTACCGTTCACGGTTTTGCTATAATTTATCAACTGGGTAGTACTACCCTGTACCGTGAGTCAACCCCAAGTTCGTATCAGTGAGTCCAAATCTGTACCTAGCCTTTTTGTGTGGTTATGTGCCAAAATATACCTGTCGCGAAGTATTGCGGCAGTCACAGAGTGTCATAAAGCGATTAAGTAAAACAAAAGCTAAAATTTCACATCTTGTTTTGAACACATGGTATTCTAATCACACTAGTTTTTCTACAAAACTTAGTGACATTGCGCATGGTACTTGGTTACTATTTTCTCATTTTGCTCTAAGCTTAGCACGGGTTTACACGATGAGTCAATTTTGCTGTATATAAGGTGGGGATTTTGAGCAGTATCATTTAAGTTTCTTTTCTGTCCCCACAATGTTATTTTCACACTCAACTGTTCCACTCCTGTGATCGTGGTTATCTTTGCGCAATGATTATGCTGATTTTGGAGGTAAACTGGTAGAAGTCTTTACTGTACCTGTCTTGGTTATGGTGGCGTCTCTGATGTTAGCTGGTCAGACTATTGGAGATTCCATATCCTGCCAAATTCCCATTCAGGTAAATCCCCCGACTGTAAAATATTTCCTGCATATTTGTTTCTTCAAAACGAATATACCGGACAAAGACTACCTCCTATTCTATAAAGATTGGGAAGAAAGATTTTACATTCATATTTATCCATACATGGGATTCATTGTGATGTTTATGGCGTTACTACTTTATTTCCCCAGCGTTATTTGGAAGATAGTAATCAGAGATTGGGAAGCAGTTGATGTTAAGAATTCTGAACTGGTAGTTTACATGGCACGGAAGAAATTTACTGTAAGATATTCTTTCTTTGTAAATTTCTGACTGTATCGTTAATTGTGAATCTATACTGGTTGGATTATTCATTTATCCTATTGTAAATAATAATTTTTCTTCAGATAAAAGTTTATTTCCGACAGAAGTGCAGTGCGGAGTACCAATGTACAGTTTTGGAAATGTGAATGTGCAGTATATTATGTGTTTACTTCCCCTGAATTTCTACTATTCTAAATTTTTCATTGTATTCTTTGTTTGGCTGTGTATAATATTAATTTTGATTCTGTTCCACATGCTGTATATGATATTGTATTTGATTAAGAAAAAGATGTTTAATGACATGGGACTGTTTATGTATGTGAACAAAAAATAAAATGATCATATAGTGATCTATCTTTATCTAAATACGGAGATCTATATATGTGTCCTGCGCCAACGAATTAGTTGTAACTTTCCCCCAATGTAGTCTCCAGTCTTTACAGCTTTAGGTTTTGTCAACAATTACACTGGTCAGCAATTGACTTGGTCGTTTCAACATGTTCGCTCCACGACACTGTTCGAAACTGGTTTCGGGTAGCCATAGTCTTGAACACACAAAATAGTTTGATGCTTAAAAATAGTAGAATAGTTCAATCCACAATACGAAGGCAAGTATCCCTTGGTTTTGACGACAGATTTTATCTTCAACCGAAATAGTTTTAAAATATCCAATTCGATGGGAAGAATCGAAATTAATAAACATTTTGTAACGTAGATTGGCAATGCTAATTATGCACAAAATAATGTCTGTCAGAATGTCAAATAATAATTAGTTAACTCTATAAGAAAAATATAATATGGAATATTGCGAAGAATAATCATATCCACCGCGCAAAAAGTGCAGCAAAAAATTAATCATTGACAATAGCAAATAGCAAATATAAATTCATTTCCAATTGGAAAGCAGGGCAAATACGTCACGACAGGCGTCAGAAATCAGACGTCGGAAATACGTCACGACAGGGCCGAAAGAGATTGACCAAAAACTAAAACTGGCGTCAAGTTTTCTATGTGTATACTGCAGGAAACTTCAACTAACTCTTTCACAGAGTTTTCACCATTCTTTTCCTAATGTCAGGAAACTAAAGCAGCATTTCCACTTTGTTTTTTTTAGGTTGGTACTTTTCGATACCAAACTAATAGTTATTTACCAAGCTGTATCATTGTTGCAATGGGTTAAATTCACTTCAGACATTTCTTATTCCCTTAGCCGTTAAGAGGCTACATCATTTATCAGCTAATGTCAACTAGAGGCTACATCATTTATCAGCTAATGTCGGCTACTGTCTACCTACTTCGTAAATTAGTTAACGTCTACACAGACATTATAAAAATATGCTTCTTTTCATTGTTTTTAAAGACACGATTCAATGTTTAGGCAGGCGCTCCCACGCAGTATATAGGAAGAAGTGCAAATTTCTCGTGATAAAGTCATATTATTATGCGAATTTCACCGTGCATTTCTTTGCACAACCAAATAGCCTCGCATGCAGTCGTAGTTAAAAATGAATATTGCTGAAGAGCTGTAAAATTTTGGATTAACTGCGGAAGTAGAATACAATATATGGATTATAGATTGACTGCCGTATAAAAATTAATGTAGGAATAAGGGATTAGCAATAGAATTAGGGATTAGCTGCTCAATTTGTTTAGGTACTCTTTGATTTAAATTTACCCGTCAGGGGATTACCATTTCTTAGCTGCAGAAGACAAATTGCTGTAGCTGGCTTAAACTTCATCGTTATTCAAAAACCTAAACCTCAGCCAGGTGGACTAAACAAACCAGTAAAGGTAATTCTTGTTAGTTATGGTTAATTACTTTTACTTGAAGTATCTCAATTGCTGCTTCCCTGGCCCTAGAGGATAGATCTCTAAAATAGAGAGCTAAAATGAAATTAAAATGAAGAGCAGGATTAATCACACTAACTCCAAAACAAATTGCAGCCGTTGGCTCCTCAACAGGTTAGTTTTGTTCAGCTGTATCCCAAAATTACAATGCAACAGCTCTAGACTTATCCTAATATCATTGGACTACTATATGCATCCGCAAACCTGATTTAACTTATTCTTTATCAAAAAAGTGGGGGAGCTGCGGATATCCCCTGGTTTAATCCATAGACTATGGGGATTAATCTAACCTTAATCCTATCAAATAAATTGGGGGAGCTGCGGATTCACGAACGCTGCAAATCTGAGATCTTATGGGATTTACTGTGGAATTGGGTCGGGATACAAACTGGGATGGATTATCTTTCCCATCTCCTGCCACCCCATAACAAATTGCGGGAGCTGGCCCCTCAGCCCCTTAGCTTAGAAATAGGGATTAACTGCGGATTCACGAACACTGTATTCCTGAGAGGAATTAACTGCGGAATTGGGAGCAGGATGCTAACTGGGGTGGATTACCTTTCCGATTTCCTGCTACCTCAAAACAAATTGTAAAAGTTGGATTAATCTCAATACCCTCAAAACAAATTGCGGGAGCTGGCCCCTCATCTGTATAAGACTGTGTTATAGAATGTTTCTCTTTCCCAGACTCAAAATTAGTAATCCATGAAGACACGCAAAACAGACGAGATTATAGGACAAAAACCGACAGTACTAACAATATTACGTCACAACAATATGACGAAGCCAAAGCTAGAGATTAAATCAAAGACTAAGCCTAGACCGTACCTTTAACTTAGGCTTAGATATACCCAGTAGTGATGTGGATCGGATCGGATCGGCAGCTAAAAATTTAGCCGATCCGATCCAGCAAAATTATTTGTCGATCCGATCCGATCCGATCCAGGTCCCGGATCGGCCGATCCGATCCGATCCGGCGATCTAACATTACCAATTTAAGATAATACAAATTAAACATTTCAGTTAAAACTATGATTTTGAGAATTAATTTCTATTTGGAGTAAAAAATTATTAACTTGATGTTCCAGACACTGAAATTTAAATTGCAATTTTTGAGTCGCCAATCAAAGCACATTTTTTTCTCGGAAACTGAATCTGAGGAACTGTAGAGCGAAAACTGACTAAAAACTTTTAAAAACATTGGGAGTAAATTTTGTATGACCACTGAGTTTGACTTCTTCGGGTTTTGGAAAAAAGCCACATAGTTCAACCACAAAACTTCACTCCAAAATTCTGACAATAGTAAGCAACATTAATTATATACAGAGAGTTATGCATTAATTCATTTATCAATTCATTTTCATTACTACTTAATAGCACCATAGTAACAGCGGGTCTTGCTTCTGCACTTAAATGCCAGATGCATTGAATAAAATTATATATATAGTAGGTAAAAGTATTAAGCTGGTGTAATAAGTTATTATTTACTGAATGCTTAGCTTGAGAAACTCAAAATCAGAAGCAAGTTTGGTTGGCAGAAGGAAAATATTGTACTAACAACGTACGTACCAAACAGTGCACTGATCGAAGTCAAGTTCAGTCACAAATATGCGTCGGGTACGGTTTAATTTTATGTGCTGTTGGGTATCAAGTCGGATCGCCGATCCGCCTGACCCAAGCGATCCGATCCAGACCGATCCAGCAATCTTACCGATCAGATCCGATCCGGCCTCCGGATCGCGGATCGGATCGATTTTGCCGATCCGATCCACATCACTAATACCCAGTGCAGTCAAAATTAGATTTATCTTCGTCTAATGATTGCAGTAATCCACAAATGCACCAAACATTCCTTTATTCCATGACTACAAGACTAATCCATGGCGCTGCCAGCCAAAATTTCAGGAATCAATAAAGCTGCCGTCCAAAAAACTGGTAATCCATAAAACCGAAACCGCTAACTGGCTCAATAATCAGGAGTGCTAAGTTGAGGGAGGGGTCGCTTTAACGCGTTTTCAAACCTATATAATGCGAGATGTAATCTTGTCTTATACAATAAGTGGGACGAGGCATGTGTAGTGCGGGTGAAATTAAACGAATAAGCCTTGTATTAGTTTAGGCTCCAAAACGTTGCACTCTTAAGCACTGGATTTAGATTAAAAGTTGAAAAACGTTGAGAGAACATCAGAGTCATCGTGTACCCTTGCTCAGCAACAAGGGCTCAAAGCACTATCAGCGCAGCAAACAGACGAGACGACCCGGTCGACTCTTAGATCCTTCGGACTAAGTAGCCTAGTTTTGGTCTACCCAATCCGGGATTTGTCCGCGTTAGGTCGTGAGTTCGATTCCTTCAAGCTCCATTTCCGTTTAAGGCCAATACACGTTTAGTGGGCAACTGTCGTATTCTACAGAAACCCACAGGTCAGTACCTTCCGGAATCAGACAAAAAATCAGCACAACTATCACACTTCCAGGGGAAATATTTAGACACAAAGTTCTCAGTGTCTGGAATTGCTTCGTAAGCTCCCTGAACAATTTGGTCTACGTTCCAAGGGCGTAGACAACCACAAACTACAGTTGGATGAACTAAACTAAGGGTTTCTTCGCTCAAGTACTGGAATGTCTCTAGCTCAAAACTAACAGTCAACCGCCAACCAACTAAGTAATACAACTCTCACACGCTAGTTCACAGTTACGCAAGACAGGTGCAAACTCTGCCAAGTCATAACTACAGTTCCAAACGAAGCCAAACGGATTCCTAACTAAATCCTAAGTACCTAACAGAAAGGACTACAGAACCTATAAATTTTAGGATTTAATATACAACATATATGTGCAGGCGAAAAGAGGATAAGATGATAGAGACTGTAGGTAATGAAAGTAACCAGGTACAACACTAAAATTGGTTAGGTGAAACACACAATACAAGACGACTCTGGCAATTATACGCACACTGCCGAAAATAACTGGACACACCAATCAACAATCAAACAATTCAACTCCAAATAACAATAGAAGAAAAACAAGATACAAACTAGACCTGGACCAGAGAATCCCCTGAGTTAAGACTTAAGACTGCTGATTAGGTAGGTATTACTAATTAATTAAACTTAATAGGTACGAGCCTTTTACATAATACAATAACAGAATACAAAACAAATAGGTACTTAGCCAAGACATGAATTAAAATTAAAACTTTCTGTTAAAATCTCATCAGTTGCCTGCCATTGTTTTCTTGCCTGAGTCTCAGCCGAGCTGGACTCCTCAAACAGCAGAAAATTTGTACTGTACACTAGCCGTAGTTACAGAAGAAGACACATCTCTTACACGAAATCGCCAATAAAAGGGAGAAATAAAAGTTTTCCTCTAGTTTAAACTTTAAATTTAATCAATTAAACTTCCTTTAATTAATTAGCTAGTGTATGGATTAATTTTAATTGAACATTATTGTATTTATTTATAAAAGCTTGAACTTAATTATTGATGTTAATTAACGTAAAACTTTAAAGCCCTGTGACAAACCAAATCTGAAGGCCAACTCGAACTCCATTAGGTGGCTTGAAAATTGACTTGAGAAATGGAAACGAACCACAGAAAGGGCAAATATTTTTAGATATTCTGAATGAACAAAGCTTTGCTGGTTTTAATCATGTAACATTTATATTAATTAGTAATGTTACTTAACGAGTAATTAAGCGAAAACCATTGATCTGACGAAACTTGAAGGTCACAATGGAATTTATTCATGAAGTTTGAAAATGACTTGTAAAATTAAAACGAACCACAGAATAGGTTATTATCTTTAGATAAATCGCAAGAGCAGGTCTTAATCTAGAGTCAGGTTATGAGTATCCAAAAATTATATTAAAGACTTTATTTCGAACAGATAGCTTGAGCTTGCGCAAATTCTGCATGTGTATATGGTACATAAAACGTTGTTTTAGTTTTCAGTAGAGGACATCATTAAGGTGATGGATTCTGAACTTTTCCAGTACACGTCTTGAGGTTTCATAGGCGCTGGAGATGCTTGACTTTTAGGAATCGTTTTGTCATAAATGTTTCTACCAGTTTTCTTTTCCACTAATTCTTTGTAGGGAATCAGTCGCTTGTAAGTGACCACCATAATTACCAGTGTAATAATAATCACAACCATAGCAACTGACCATGTTACGCGAGGACCATACGATTCGAAGAGCAAACTACAACAAAACGCAATGATAATTTCGCGGTTTTTTATTATTAATGCTATTACGTTATTAAGCTATTAATAATCTATTATTAAATAGAACCAAGCTTTCAGTTCAATTTGATTCAGACACAAAGATTGATATCAGGACATTCGTAAATTCGAGTAATCGCCATAACAGTGTAATAATACCTCACACTGGCAATAACTTCAGTGCTGACAGGAGCTTTTTAACATTAGACTAATATTTCAATGTGAAAGAGATGAAGATAAGGCTGCTACACATTCAGGTTTATAAAAATCGTGCTTTTGTAAAAGAGAGGATTGACAACCCCAAAAAGGCTTACCTGACCATTATCGGGCTAATGCTCATGGCCAAGCCACCAGCAGCTGCGTAGATGCCTTGCATAGTACCCTGAAAGAAAACATATTGATATATCAATTCGAGTCGACAGTACGAATACTGTTTCAGACAATGCAGTTAAATCGAGTGGATCGGTAATCGAATGAAAAAAGGTTCATCAACAGTTGATAATTTAAAGGACATGGTAGAATCCCAAACAGGGTTGAATTCAAACGCATAAGTGAAACAAAAATTAAACTACCTTCAACTAAATCTGGGATAAATAAAAGATCATACCTGCCGCCTTGGTCCTATGACCTTGGAATACAGGGTGGTATTTGTACTAAATCCGAAAGAAAATGCTACAGTAATGCTGACATAGGCTACCACAAATTGCCAGATTTGAATTCTGGGAGTGTATGAGCACCAGCTATAGGTACATCCTTGAGTTTCTGATCCAATGTCTACAGTACTATTTAATGCCAGAACTGTAGTAAGCATTTCAGGCAAAGCTGTAGTGGATTCATTGAAATCGGATATTACCAATTCGACTACTAAAACAATTGTGAATATTAAACAATTGTGAATATTATGTTGTTAGTAGATAATTATTAACATAAAGACGTTTTTGCAGAGCTGTCGATGTTGTGCTTAATTATTTATCATCCTTCTTAGTACATAAAATTAAGTTTACATATGGTCCAAATTTTTAGTGAAAAATTCACCCTGTGAGTCATGTAGTACAGAATTTCAGACAACTTTAGGAGCTTAAAGGCAACTTGGCACAGACTTCGTATTTGCAATTATAAAATGACACTTGCAGCACCTCTTAATTAGCTTCGTTAGTTTATCCGTCGATAGCCGCCATGCACAAGTATACCAGGACAGGCTAATACTATAACTTATACTGTTGCAGTAGTTATTGGTTTGTCGATTGTATATATAGTTAATTCTAATTTATGCAACGAATGTGACCGTTGTAGCCAAGTAATGCATTACCAGGCCGAGGTCCAGGCCAAGAGAATGACATCAAGTAAAAAACCATCAGTAGCGATACGCCAATCAGAATTGTGTTCCGCTCTTTTGTGCTAAAACACGTCTGCTTAATAGACACTATTCATAGCTAACGTGAGGACTATTAACACATAGGGATCTACTTATGTCATTTTCCAGTAATTTTGGTGAAATTATTATTTCATAGTTAGTATTAACTTACAACTTCTAACTGTGCTCACATGTCTTTACAGTCTTATTACATTTTCAAGCAATTAAGCCGTAAGACTGCCCTTTATTTTGAATGTTTTGACTAAAACTCTTACAATCTCAAAATAACTGTTCCAACAAAAATGTTGCCAACAAAGTCAATAAAGCCGCAGACAGCTTGAAGGATGCTGTTATAAAAGACTGCTGTTGAATTGCTCCAATTGAACATGGATATGCTGAAAGCCGAGCCAATACTGAAACAGCAACAAAACCTACTTCAAAGAAACATTTCAAGCAGTGCAAAATCCCGTAGACTCTTGCAAAAGCTTGTAGGGTGAAAACTTAGTTTAACCTAGTATAAAGTAGTAACCTAGTATAAGAGTACGTAATAATTGTGTGTCTTTTAGACTGAGGAAGATTGCGTGTCTTTTAGACCGAGGACACTGGACAGGCACAGGACTGTACAATAACGGGTGACCGCCCCGCAACTGGGCACCTAGTGTCCACTCGCTTATTTACTTGCCTCGCTTTGACGCCCAAAACGTTCTATCAGCAGGCCCGATGGTTTCGAGCTTCAACACGGAAATATGCAAGTGAGTGAGCCTATACAAGGTATATTTAATTTTTTATCATTTGTGAGGGTCATCAGTTAGTTAGATAATGATGATAATGCGAATTGGTAATTAGGCGCTTTAC